>JAEQBH010008126.1:0-188711 GCA_016808115.1 Tetrastigma voinierianum
AGTTTTCTATAGCATTCAGCGTATTGGTCTTGTATGTTCATCATCCCCTAAGTTTACATGTTGTAGAGTTGAACATATTTTAACTTGGGTTTACGCAGGTCGAACCAAGATGTGCAGATACCGGAGACCAGGTGGTGCGGAAGTCTCTCTGCCTTCCTAAGGAGGAGGTGGTCTTGAGGTGCGTCGTGTTAGGGTAGTGATGCCACTATCTGTGGGGCATGATTTATTTCGCAGGAGGACTCTATTTGGGTGTCTTGGGTGCGGGAGGTTCTGTTGAGGCAGGGCAATATCTGGAATGCCAGGATCCCCTCGAGATGTTCTTGGAGTTGCCGGAAGATTCTTCAGTTGAGGGATAGGGTGAGACCCTTTATCAGGCATAGAGTGTGTAATGGGGTCAGGACCTTCTTATGGCATGATTTTTGGAACCCCTTGGGTCCAATCCTTCCTCTTTTTGGGGAAAGGATTCTTTATGGGGTCGGGACTCTTTTTGGGGTCGGTGATTTCAACACCACCAGTTTATTGATAAAGTGCAGGGGATAACATAAGCCCAGGATATGGCGGGTAAGCCAGTTTTCATGAGTGTTCAACTACAGATGGTGATGTCACCCTTCTTGGGGTATATTTCATTGGATGAGCCCAGGCAAAGGGGAAAATTTCATAGCTAAGAGCTGGATCGTTGTCTTGAAATAGATATTTGGATATGTTCCCATTCACATTAATGGAAGTTAAACACTGGGTTATCACGATCATTGCCTACAGTCCAGGGTTGAATGGTCAGGTTCTTGAGCAGCAGGAAAAAATTTCCCCATGTGCTGATTGACCTTAAAAAATGAAAAGAGTTAAAGTCCCTTGCAGGCGTTTAATTTCCACTCATTTGGTAGGTTAAGTGAGCGAGTTGTGGGCGGGGAGAATTTGAACTAGGCCTGAAATGCGTGCGAGCAGTCCATCGATCCGCTATTTGGTGGAAGAAATGAAGGAGGTAATTAAAAGGGATCCATGATCTAGCCTATGCGGAGGGATTCTTAAAACATAAATCTAGAATCTGGGTGGCTCAAACTTGGAGATCGAATCGGGTTTTCCGTAAGTGTCAAGCGAATGCACAGTCACGATAAAAGTCATAACTTAGGAATGGATCTGGGTGATGACCACGGGAGCCATCAAGAGGCTGTTGGTTTTTCAAGAATGTATTATGCTCGATGGTCCTTCTTTTGACCGAATACGTGGATAATGTTGGTGGGTTCCACATAGTTCGCCTTTGGACATTTTAAAGGTGAAATTTCTCATGAGGAGATCAAAAGGCCGTAATTTGCTCTATTGATGAAAACAAACCGGGCCCCAGATGGTTTCTCGTCCTTTTTCAAGCGGCGTGGTCTATTATTGGGAGTGATGTAGTTGAGGCAGTGACTTCTTTCTTCAAATATGGTAGGCTTCTTCGGGAGATTAATTGCACAGTTATTGCTTTGGTGCCCAAGGTCCCTAATCCTGAGACTATGAATGATTATAGACCAATCTCTTGTTGTAACACCATGTATAAATGCATTTCGAAGAATAGGCTGAGGTTTAAACAATGCATCCACGATATAATAAGCCCTTCTCGGTCGGCTTTTTGTGCAGGTCGAGTATTCTTGATGATAACATCCTTATCGCTGAGCTAATGGTCAACTATCATCGAAGCAGTGGGCCTCTAGGTGTGCTCTAAAGTTGACATTAGAGGCATATGACACAATTATTTGGAATTGTATTTTGGGTATTTTAGGCGAGCATGGGAACACACACTGCATTTCGTGGAATGTATTAAAGGCCATCATATCCTACATTCTCTGTATCGGTAAATGGTGAGCTAGCGGGGTTTTGAGCTAGCGGGGTTTTTTGCTAGCAAGCGCGGGGTGAGGCAAGGGGATCCACTATCTCCACTTTTATTTATCATTGCTATGGAGGCTCTTTCTAGGTCATTATCAGCGGCTGCCCATAGTCAGGAGTTTCAGTTCCATCCTAATTGCGAGAAATCGACAGCTTATCTAAGCTGCGGATGATATTTTCCTCTTTTTGGAGGGGACAAGTCCAGTCATTACAAGTTATGATGGGCGAGGAGTTGGTAAAGTTTGAGCATTTTTAAGGCTGCAAGTAAACAAGCGGAAGAGTGCCATTTCATGGCGAGGGAGTAGCGATGACATTAAAAGCGATTTGTTGAGCTTACCAGTTCGGTTTAGGAGGTTTCCTATGAAAAATATCTTGGAGTCCCTCTGATCTCAACTAGACTTTCTCCCAATCACATTTGTCGGTAGCTCTTTGGATAGAATGGCAGAGGCCATTCTTGGACAAGCAGGGCGTTATCATATGCAAGAAGGTTGCGGCAGTTGGTTTGTTTTTATAGTATCTGGCCAGTATTAGTGCGCTTGATTTATTATGCGAAATTCACAATAGCTAAGATTGAACAAGCTCTCAAAAGTTTCCTTTGGTCCGGAAAAATTGGGAATTCTCGTGAGGCCAAGATCGATTGGGAATTAAGTTTGTCTTAGGAAGGGGAGGGTGGTTTGGGCATGCGTCGGTAATAAAAGGTCGAATGATGCAAATGTTATGGCTTACATTTGGAATCTATTTTATAGGAAGGACTCTTTATGGGTCGCATGGGTGCGGAGAAGAGAGGTATATGAGAAGCGGGAGCTGTGGTGTGCTAAGAATCGCCGGTTTGCGTAGTGGAGTTGGCGAAAATTGCTTCAGCAGCTGAGAGATAGAGATGGAGGCCCTTCATCAAGCGAAGGTGCAATGGTAAGGGACTTTTTGCTAGCTGATTCTGGAGCGGGTTGGCCCTCTTCTTCCATACTATGGAGATCGTATCATATATGAGATTCGGCTATTCACTTAATAATGCCAAATGCAGTGAGGTTATTGATGATGGTAAATGGAATTGACGGACGAACTCTACTTGCGATCTTATTGCTATCAAGAATAGGTGTTACATAATACCTTCAGTGACACTAAGAGAGGATTTTTTATCTTGTGGACACTTGCTTCTTACGGGAATTCACGTGAACTCGACTTGGAACAATTTAGACCAAAGAAGCCGGTGGTCATGCAATCTGAGGAGCTTCCCTATCTGGCTCACATGGAATTATGGGATTCGACCCTAATTATTGAAGAATTGGTTAAGGGAGACAAGACGCATTGAATACATGTTAAAACTCCTTTTTGGACCTCCATTTGGGCAGCAGGCAAAAAAAACATTAAGTTAGACTTGGACAAACCCACGATGTGGAGCGCTGCCATATTAATTTTAAGTTTGCTTTATTTATTTTTACTAAGATTTGCGTTATTGTATTTTAAGAGTTTGCTTTATTTATTTTAAGGAAAATTTGCTTTGTTTATTTAGAAAGTTTACTTGTTATTTTTAGAAAGTTTCTTTTAGGGTTAACAATTTAGAAAGTTTCTTTTCCTAGTTAAAGTAGAAGTTGCTTTTTGATTTAGAAAGTATGAGGCTATATGCTTTTTATAATGTAGTCTTTGCGACATTAGGTTCAAGTTTAATAATATTTTTGATTTCTCTTTTTTAAGAGTTCTCTTGTTCTCTTATCTGCTGGTGGATTTCATAAGGGACGAGTTAAGTGGCTTCTCATACCTTGGTGGATTCAGCAATTGGCGAAGTCTTTGTCAGAGTATCAATCAACCCGTCCATAGTTGAATGTAGCCACTTCACTTCATCATCCAACCTGTGTGGATAAGTTCATTAAGCCGGTAGTAACACTCTTGTGCAAGGCTTTCTACTTTCCATCCTGCCATCTCATCTTTTCTCTAAACTTTCCATAACCATATTTTCAACCTCAACTTCCCAAAACTTTCCAAATCTTGTTCCATGCTTTTACCAAACCTTCCACAATGCCCTTTCCCATATATACATAAATTACCTTTCTTGCTTAGAAAATCTCAAAATTTATTATAACCTATTTTGGCCCAAGAAAACTACCCCAATATATTTTGACTTACCTAAACTTGGATCATCCATCACGGTCCCAACCTTGCATCAAAAGTGGTATCGAGCTCAAGGATTGATGGGCGATCATAAAAGCTAAGTATTCATGGTTCAGAGACAAGAGTCCTAATCATGATTCAAAGTAGTTTCTCGTCTCACAATATAAAAGCTTTTATTCTTGATCTTGAATTTGTGGTTCAACGTCTGCAAAAGCAGTGGCTATCAATGATGATCCTATGGCGACAAAGACCTTCATGGAAGGTGAAGGGATGATGAGTTTGAGGAGGGAATTGTGCGCCTAGCCAAGTTAAGGTTCGCGAAACGAGCTGAGCAAGCATTAGAGAATATGATTATGGAGGTATATGAAGGTGATACGCGATGATGATTACTATGAAACGTAATAATGATGAAAGTTCGATTCAATCAAAGTTTGATATTCAGGAATTTGAAGGAAAATGCATCTTGATGACTTCTTTGGACCCGGCCCCATCTGTTGAACTTTGAATATTATGATCCCCGAGAAGCAAAAGGTGAAGTTGGTGGCTATCAAGATGCATAAGAATGCTTCTTTTTGGTGGGAGAGAGAAATTTAAAGAGAGCGTCGGAGAGATGACAAGAAGAAGATTGAAACTTAGGGAAAAGATGGAAAAAACTAAAGGGAGTATCTTCCACTTCCCTTCTTGCCAAGATATCCTTCCTGTCAAATTCAAATTTGAAGCGGTAGAATCACAGTGTAAGGGTATTCGACTGAGTTTAGAAAATTGTTGTCAAGAGAGACTTGCAAGAGGCGAGGCTTGATCCATAGCCCGCTACCTTCTTGGTTTGAAATTTCTAAAGCACGTTTTAATTAGGCCCATATAATACTCTTCAAGATGTGATAGAAACTTGCTGTAAAAGTTGAGCTCTAAACAGAAGTATGGGGTTTTCTTCTAAATCGGATTAAAAGAAGGATTTATCAGAATTCGACTTCAAGGGGTCCTAGTAGTGCTAAAACCACCCTTAAACCTCAAGTAAAGGTGAAGTGCACAAGCCACGTGAGTCTACCTCTAAGTCAAGGCGGTGCTTTAAGAAATTCACGGATTTGGGCATATAGCTTAGAATGTCCTAGCAGACGAGTGGTTTTCCTAGTGAAGAATATGAAGATGAGGAAGAAGAAGATGTCGAGAAGAGGCAATTAGAGATCATTTGAGAGATAAGGATGGAACTTACTATGCCGGAGCCATGGGACTTATATGGATTGTTCAAAGGAGTCTTCAAGATAGGGGCGAGTGCTAGTGAGGAGAATTGGTTTGCAACGGTCCAATGTCTTTCACACGAGTGCACATCTAAAGGCAGGGGAGTTTGTTTACAGTTATTATTGATAGTGAGGCCTTAGAAATTTGTGTTTCCTTGGAGATGGTGCAAAAGCTTGATTTGAATGGATCCACATCCGAAACCCTATAAACTTAAATGACTTCAAGAGGGTAGTGATATCAAAAGGTAAAGCATGATTGCCTTGTCTCTTTACAGAATTGGAAACTGCTACCAGGGACAGACCATGATGTAAATCATTGACTCCAATGGATGTTTGTCACTTGCTACTCTGGAGGCCATGGCAATATGATCGGAAAGGTCATTTTATGATGGCTTCAAGAGCCTTTGCATTTGCAAGGATGGCCACAAAATTGTCTGCGGTTGAAGCAGGCAATTGCTCCGGCCTCCAAAACCATTGAAACAAAATTCTTTGTTCTGTCAAAAATCAGGTGGAGAAAATGATTTGTAGTTGTGAGATGTGGTATAGCCTTGGTTGCTATTAGGCGAAAGTGAGAAGGATCACAAAAGTAGTGGTGTGAATTTTATTGATGTAGTACACGAGGAGATTCATGGGTTATACTATGAGAGAATATTCAACATCAAATAGACCTACGTACCCAGGGTTACATTTTGCCCGATAAAAGCGAGCCTATAGGATGAGTCATATAGAACATGAAGAGCTTGCAAGATAAGTTGATGAGTTATAATAAGGGCTTATTCGAGAAGTAAGAGCCCTTGTCGCGGTTCTATACTGGCTGCAAGAGAAGGATGGATCTTGGAGGATGTGTGTTGATAGTAGGGCCCGATCGACAAGATTACTATTGAATCTTCATTTCCCATTCCAAGACTCGATGATTTCTTTGGGATCAACTCTATGGTGCGTCCATGCTTTTTCGAAAGATTGATTTGAGGATGGATACCATCAAATTCGTATGAGAAGGAGATATGAATGGAAGCGGCCTTTTAAAACTGAGTTGGACTCTATGAGTGGATGGTGATATGTTTATTTTCTCCAATGCCCTAGCACTTTATGAGGTTTATGAATCTATCCTTAAACCATGCATTTGGAAATTTGTGTTGTGTTATACTTTTGATGATATTTTGATCTATAGCAAAGTGCGATGGGAGCACTTCCCCGGAGCATTTAGAGCAATTGTTCTCTATCTAAAGGGAGACACTTGATTATTTGTCAACTTGAAGAAGTGTGACTTCTATCTTGTGAGGAATCATATTTCTTTGTTATGTGGTTACTAAAAAGATGGAATTGAGATTGGACCGAAGCAAGATAGGAGCGATTCTGAATTGGCAACTCCTAGCTCGATCCATGATGTAAGAAGTTTTCATGGAGCTAGTCTCTCTTTTATATGGAGATTTATTCGTGGATTTAAGCTCTAGTACTTGGCTCCTGTGGCGAATGCTTAAGGAGACAAATTCAAGTGGACAAATATTTGCCAAGAAAGCTTAAGATTGATTAAAGAAGAAAATGGCCGAAGCCCCATGTTTGGTTTTACCTGATTTACAACAAAATCTTCAAGTAGAGTGTGATGCATCTCAAGTTGGGATTGGTGCTGTGAGGTAGAAAGGAAGACCCATAAGCTTTCTTTAGTGAGAAGTTAAGTGAAGCAAAGCAGCTCTAGTGAAGGCAAACTTCTTTTGGCTAAGCTAGAGAAAGATATGCTAAGACTGTCCAAGAAATTGTGTTGTGTGCATGATGGCTAAAACTCAGCTGGAAGCAATGCGGGACTATATACAACATTACTTAATTCCAAATATGCCATGGGACTCGTAAGCTTGGATTTTGTTTTGGGATTACCTAGAACACAAAGAAACAAAGATTCGATTCTGGTGGTCGTTGACAGGTTTTCAAAGATGGCTCACTTTGTACCATGCAACAAGTCTAATGATGCTTCGCATGTTGCTGACTTGTACTTCAAAGGGTGTCGCGTCTACATGGTATTCCAAGACTATGGTTTTTGGATCAGAGACTAAGTTTCTTAGTCACTTTTTGGAGAACTACGTGGAGAAAGCGGGGACATCTTCTTTGTTTAGTACCTCTTATCACCCTCAAGCGATGGTCAAGCGAAGTTACTAATAGAGAAACTTGGGAAATTTGCTAGGAGCTAGCCATGGGAAAACGTGAAACAATGGGATTTGATTCTACCCCCAAGTGGGTTTTTCTGATAGGTCCAGCCATAGAGGCGGTAGGAAAAAGCCCATTTGAGGTAGTCTATGGACTACAACCGATTGGACCCATGGGATTAGCACCCCATCCGACTATTCAACAATTTAGTGGAGATGTTGAAGTTAGAGCCAAAGAGATCAAGTTGCATGAAGAAGTTGGCTTGAAGATTGAAGTACCAAATATGTGGAACAAGCAAAATAGAGCGTCGCAAGTATGTTGAGTTTGAGGTTGGCGAATTGGTTTGGGTACACCTTCGCAAGGATAGGTTTCCAAGGAAAGTTTTTGGAAGCTCAAGCAAGGGTAAAGATGGCCCTTTCAAGATATAAGGAAAGTGGAGAGAATGCACACAAGTTGCGGTTGCCAGACGAATATGAAATTTCTCCAATGTTGATGTTAAGGACTTGAGGGCTTATCACGGTGAAGACTTGAGGCAAATCTTTTTCCGACTATGGGGGGATTGATCTGAGGCTTCCTATAAACACACCCGAACAGTGGAATTTGCCTATTATTGAAGAATTGGATTGGGAGGTGTCGAGACGCATTGAATACATGTTAAAACTCCTTTTTTGGGTTTCATTTGGGCGCTGGAAGGCAAAAAACGTGGTGAGACTGGACAAGCCCCCGATGTTGTTTACCCATAATAATTTTTTGAAAGTTTGCACATTTATTTTTACTAAGATTTAGCATTGTTTTAGAAGTTTGCTTTATTTATTTTAAGGAAGATTTGCTTTGTTTATTTTCAGAAAGTTTGCTTTATTTGTTTAAGTTTTCTTTTAGGAGTTCCTTTTAATTTAGAAGTTTCTTTTCGAGTTAAAGTAGAAGTTGCTTTTTGATTTA
This sequence comes from Tetrastigma voinierianum, assembly GCA_016808115.1. NCBI lineage: Eukaryota > Viridiplantae > Streptophyta > Magnoliopsida > Vitales > Vitaceae > Tetrastigma > Tetrastigma voinierianum. Next base: position 8,280 of record JAEQBH010008126.1, read on the forward strand.
GAAGTGAGGCTATATACCACCCATAATGTAGTCTTTGACATTCGGTTCAAGTTTGTGTATTTTGATTCTCTTTTTTTCTTTTTTTTTGGATAAGTAAGAATTTATTTTCAAAAAGGCCAAAGCCCTGTGATTTCTCTTTTTGAAAGTTTCTCTTGTTCTCTTTATCTCTTGGGTGGATTCCCTTGGGCGAGTTCGTAGAAGCTCTGTACAACCAATTTGGATTCATGGTGGCGAGAATCTTGTCCGAGCCTATCAATCAGCATCATAGTTGATTGTAGGCGCCTTCACTTCATCATCATGTCTTGTGTGGATCGTTTCTATTAAACCGATAAGTAACCACTCTTTGTGCAAACTCTGCTTTTTCAAAATACCATCATCTTTTTCCTAAAGCCGCACTTCCTTGCCTTTCGGCCCAGAAACTTTCCAAATCTTGTTCCATACTACCAAGCCTTCCTAAATACCCCTTTCCACTTATATACCGCCAGAATTTCACCTTTCTTAATAACTTGAAAATCTCAAAATTCGTCCACCAACCTAATTTTGGCCCAGCTACGAGCCCATGTTTTACGACTTACCTAAACTTTGGATCATCCGTCACGGTCCCAACCTTTGCATCTGGCGGCACTATACGATTTGGTTTCCTCGAGCTGTCGGGGAGACATGTTTATCGTATGGTTGGCCATTCATGTGATAGATTGGTTTGTGCAAGACAAGCTTCTACGGTGCGGGGCACATGATCGTATATATCTTGTTTTTACGGACTAATGTTGAAGACGGGGAATCACTTACATTTTGGTTGCAATTCATGAAGCTGGTGTTGGTTGAGAATTTTAAGGTTAATATTGGGGTCTAGAACTCCACGGAATTGGAGAATGAGTTCTTATGGGTAATTGCTACCAAGGGAAATCCTTTTGATTTCTCACTTGAGAGGTTACATGGGGATTGCTACCATTTATCACTTAATGAGCAATGAATAATGAAATTTATGAGAATATCTATTTATAAGGCTGAGTCATGTCACCCATCTCATTTGTCGTGACCGCTAGGTGAGAATCTGAGTTTCTATCTTATGCCGTGAGTTACGGGTTGATTGCTTAGGTCTTGTCACAGTATACAATTTAACAGAGAGTGAGCACAATTTATTCCCAAGTATACCTTATCTAAAGTTCAGGCGGGTTGACAAGTGCTTCTTGTAGTGGAAATTGGGAGTGCTCGTGGTGCTGAATCAATTGCAAGTCGATTGTGTGCACCCCAAGGAGGAGGGCGGTTTGGGCCTCGGACGTGTTAAAGACACAGATGAGTTGATGTTGCGAGCATATCTGGGAATACGTTCTACAGAAGGACTCCTTATGGGTAGCGTGGGTTCAGGAGGACACATCTGCGACGGGAGTCCTACGGGTATAAGGTCCCTCTGAGTTGTTCATGGACTTGGCGGAAAATCGCTTCAACAGAGAGGATCGGACCCTCACTTGAAAACCTGAGAGGTGTTGGGTGATGAGGCGGCGGCGAAACCTTCTTATGGCATGATTTGGAATTCGGTTGGTCCTCTCCTTCCCTATTATAATTGGCCAGGATCTGCTTGCATGACCTGCAATTCATTGTAATGCTATAGAGTAACAGAGTGATGTGGGGGGTGGAACTAGCCTATCGCTAATTCGGGGACCTTATTGCTATGAACGGTTGTGCAGTGCCATATCGATGCCTCCTAGGAGGATTCTATTTTCTTGGTCCCAGTTCTTACGGGGTTTTCATATGAGTTACAGCGGAACCACTTTAGGCCAAAGAAGCCGTTTGTTAATTGGCACTATTCGATGCAGTTCCCCAATAATGAAGCATGCTTTCATTGTCGGTTGGCGGGTCGAGTGATTGGTTACCCGAAGCTTCTCAAGTGGGGCCTCACCAATTCTATATCTTGTGTATTTTGTCGTGCTAATGTTGAAGACAGGAACCATCTATTCTTCGAGTTGCCATTTCCACGGTGGTATTTGTGAGAGGATTCTATGGTTGTGGGGTCTCTGAAACTCGGAGTATTGGGAGGAAACGAACTATTATGGGTAAGTGCCATCGAGGAAGTCGCCAGCTCAATACAAGGAAGATTGCATGGGCGCTACTATATACCACTTATGGGGTCATCGGAATAGAAGAATTCAGAACAACCAGTCAGTGCTCTTATTTCGCCTCATTTGTGATGATGTTATTGAACTTAAGTATTTTACGGTATTCGAGAAGGTTGTTGTGATCACCTCAACGGAATTAATGTGTGAGGTAAATTACTTCCCATTAATATTTTATCTCATGGTAGGTTGGTTGCTTGATTTGTGATTGTTAGGGCCTTGTTGCCTTGCAGGGTTGTGGTTACATTGTTTGTTTGCCGGATTGTGGGCTTGTTTTTGTTGGGGGCTTTGTGTTGTTCGGTACATTTACTTTGTTCTATATTTATAGGGGAGGTGCTGTCCGTTTTTCTTTGCCCGTTCATGGCCTCGGGCCTCTTTGCTTTGTATTCTTTAGGCTAGGCGTTGCCCCTTTGGTAACTAAATTCTTGTATCGAAAAAAACCCGATAAACCATGCGAGGCCTCTTGGCACGCGGCGTGCGGTATTGTGGATTCTCTCGAGGGCTATTAAAGGCGCCATTGCGGCTGGCTGCTGCTCCGAGGCAGGACTGTGTCACTCAGACCAAGCTCACCTCAAATGGGGCCCATCAGATTCTCCTCCTTCCATGTTCTGTGGTGATTCTTGAAGATGAACCATCTGTTCTTCAAGTTGCCGATTCTGGTTGGAATGGATGAGGGTTCTTAAGGCATTGTGGCGTGCAGTTCACTGAGAAGTGGAAGCCGAATTTGATTGGGGTGACTAGGTGTAAGGGTAATTCCTTTTGTTCTATCACTAAGAGGATTGCTTGGGGAGCTGTTTAACATCACTTATTGGAGCGGTGAAATTCTAGGAGTCATGATAACCCTTTTATTGATTGAGTTCTGTTTTCTCTCTGTTTGTAATGATATAGAACAGGAATGCAACTAGAATGTTGTTAACAACCACACCAAATAGAAATTATCAAAAAAAAAAAACACTGTGGAACCAGATATGTGAGGGATGGCGTACTCCTTATATCTGAAGTTCGCAGAGAATGCTTGAGTTTGGAGTGTGACGTGCTTGTGCCGGATGTGGGTTCTTTGGGAGGTGGTGTGATTTCTGGATACTGGATAACATAGGTAGTGCTTCCGTTGTTATGATGTTTAGTTTCTTTGGCTTTTGTGTGGCCTGTGCCCGGGATGTGGGCTGTTGGTTCTTGTTTGTGTTGTGTTTTTTGGTGGTTTTTGTATCGTGTTGATGCCCCTTTTCCTTTGTTTTTAGGGGAGGTGCTATCCGTTTTTCGTTTGTTTCTGGTGGCCCTTAGCTTCTTGTTTTGTTCCTGGTTGTTTGTTGGGCTCTGGCATTTTGTAGTTGACTTCCTTGCGAATGGTTCATTGTGCATTCGATGGCATCTGCCCTTAGTTACATCGAGATCCTCCGGGGTTGATTTAGTTTGGAGTGTTTCTTGCCTAAGCTCAGATTGTGGGTTGTTTGGTGGATGTCTTTTCCTGTTCCCAGGTTGTGGGAAGTGCTCTTGTTTCAACCTATTTGTTTCTTAGGTTTTATGTGGCTTGTGCCCGAGAGGCTGTTGTTTTCTATTCTGTGTTGTTTTATCAGGTGGTTTTTGTTTTGGGCTGATGCCCCCTTTCCTATGTTTTTTTTTTCTCTTTTTTTTGGATAAGTAAGAAATTTAACACCCCAGAAGGAGGAGGCGAGACATGCCCATAGAAGCCAAGAAAGCGGGAAGATGGCGAGCCTCCCCTAGAAGGAGGAGAAGGCAACAAAACCCCACATACAGGGCCAACAGGCAAACCAACCAAAGAAAACCCAAGCCCACACCCCGGGCAAAGCCCGGGCATAGGCAACCAAGGATAACAAATGAGAGAAAGCCCGACGTGATTTGAACCTTAAACCAACCAAAGGGAACCACACAGCACAAATCCGGGCTTCGCTGCTAATTGAAAAGAGGCAAACACCACGACAAGGACACTCAAGGAATTACGGGGATCCTTAGGGGCATGCCTTCACACTCCGCAGAGAAATGAGCCTGAAACAACACATAATAGTACGATGCCACTCTGAGGAGGACTACCAAAACTGTGGCCCGAACCTTCAGAGATCCTCTGCCAAAAATACACTTTAAAGCCGAACCAAAAAAACAATCACATTGATAAGACCCGAGAAGCGAGAGTAACCCAAATTGAGCCAAACCCAGTAAGCCCCAGCGATTCTTCGTGAGCATAGCATCTTTCGGCGCTGTCCCGACCTTCAAATCTCTACGACTTGAAGTCGGCCCAGGCACGGCGGTCGAGTCAATGCGCACGTCGGATCGACCATGGACGAGAAAAGCGAGGATACCCGCTAGACCTTATGTTGTGAACAAGTGGGGAAGAAGCCGATTGGAAAATAGCATTTCAGAAGCAGAGCGATTGGACAATGGCGAGACCCAAGCGGTAACATTGAAGAAGGTGGTTGCAAGCGGACGAGCACCTCATGTTTTTAAGGGGTGCACAATATCCACGTTACAAACACACAGGCAGCTACTTTGGCTTCTTGTATTGTTCTTGGTTGTTTGTTGGGCTTTGCCCTTTTGGAAATAAATTCTTACTTATCATAAAAACAAAAACAAAAAAAAAACATGTGGCAAACAATCTTCCCAGGTTTTAATGTTCTTTTTAATGAAAGCTCAAGCAAGGCTCCCGCCACTACCTGGTCGACCATCGGTTTGTGGATGACAAGTAGTAAGAAAACAATAACGGTTCCTTACACCACAAGGTCCTCCAAAAAGTAACTCCAAGAATTTTGCATCTCTATACAAAACAATTGTCCCTAGGCATGCATGCAATCTCCTGACTACCCTAAAACGATTGGCGACATGAGACGCATCATCCGTTTTGTGACATGGGATAAAATAAGCCATCATTGAAAACCTATCCACAACCACAAAAATAGAATCCCTACCACGTCTAGTCCTAGGTAGACCTAACAGAAAGTCCATTAAAAGATCAACCCAAGGTTTACCAAGAATAGGAAGTGATGTGTACAAGCCATGGGGTTGCACTCGAGATTTAGCCTGCCTACATTTGATACACCTCCCACAAATCCTCTCAACATCCCGCTTCATGCGTGGCCAATAAAAGTGTTCTTGCAAAACCCCTAAAGTCTTGGCTATCCCAAAATGTCCCATCAACCCTCCACCATGAGACTCCCTCACTAATAAATACCGAATGGAACAATTAGGAATGCACAACCTAATCAGTTCGTAGAATAGAGAAGAGAGGAAGGAAAGAAAGGAAGAAAAGCAGGAAGAAAGAAAGGAAGGAAGGGAGTTCTTCCTTTCCTCCCTTTCTCCTAGCCGTGAAATCTGTAGAACTCTTTCTCCTGGCCGTGAAATCTGTCACAAGATGAAGACTGGAGGAAGTTAAGGGTGAAGTGCAGCTCGTATCCTAATGGAAGATAAAGATCTAGGCTCTTTGACCAAGTATGGGTCATAACCTAGGTCGGGAATCCCCAAATACGTCCGGCATGGCCAGATGGAAGATAAAGATCTAGGCTCTTTGACCAAGATAAAGATCGGCGACTAGTTTCTCCCCGGCGACCAGAGGTCTTCCGCAGCGTTGCTCTCGGCGGCGCGAAACTCCCGTCGGTATTGGCCCCACGCCGGAGGTCCGTAGAGTCGCGTCAATCACCTTTTTTTCTTTTTTTTTTTTTGATAACCACACGTCAACCACCTTGCCACCGACTGTTTCAATTGTTCGGCCGGCGACCAGGATTTCCAGGCGAGAGGGTTGCCGAGAAGTTTCCTCCAATGATGAGGGATTCACAAAGAAGTTGGATGGCTCCATGACTGAAGTGGCAGGGGAGGGTGTAGCTCCAAGTCACGCTGCTCCCATGGGTTTGGGATTGGAATCGCAGGGGATGGCTTGAAGCTGGGTGGTCAAATCGGGAAGAATCTGAGGGTGCCGTTGTTGGTGTCGTAGAATTTGAGACGGCGGGTAGTGAATGGGACCTCTCTCCCTAGCGGAGACACTTTTTCGACCTACCATAACTAAATCCACTCTGGATTGATTTAATGGGTGTAAAAAAAAAATGCTCTCTAGAGCTGCCCTGCGATGGAGGTTCTCTTGGACGCTGCGGGGAATAGCGGTGTGGTGGGGCGAGGCGCGGGAGTGTTGACCACAAGTGGTCGGGCACTCCTTGAACCGGTTTCCCATCCCCAAAATGGGTTGGTAGTTGATGGGGATTCCTTCCCATCAGAGTCGGCAAATCTTTGGGTGTTCCCGAGGGGTTGTTGGGTTTCGATCGCCCGGCATTGATATCGCGGGACAATCCGCTATTATCGGCCCAGCTGCCGATTGCGATTGCGGTTAAACGGATACCGCCGTTGAGAATGTCAGGATGAAATCGCGACCCAAAGAGGTCGTTTCGTCTTTGGAAAACAGGCCGGGTTACCAAAAGCAAATGTTGAGCTCTCCATGGAAGCCACGGATGATACGGTCGGCGCCGATCCACTGTATCCCTTGGGTTCGGCTGGCGAGCTCCAAGCGGGATCCGCGTGTGGCGTGTCAGATCCTCTTCTACTAGATACGGGGGTGAGAACTTCCGCCCTTCCGTCTGATGCAGGAAACGGTAACCCGGCGGTTTGGGATCGCTCCCATCTCGAGTCCAGATCGTTACGGAGAGGAAATCATCTTGTCGGGGGTCAGAAATCGCGCACTGTCGGTGGGGGATTGCCGGGATGCCGGCGACTTCCTTTCCCAGGTGGAGTCTTGCATTTCGGCCCGAAGTGAGGCTGGGTGTGTTCGCTCAGTTGGCTTACTCAGGCCAGCTTATTGTGGATGGTAAGATGATTGTCGCCTAAATTTGAGGGGCGGTGTTAGAAGGTGTGGAGTTATGGGAGGGCAGCCTTGTTGGTCAGTTCTTTGACAAAGGCCTTCCACACATGTGGTAGAGTCCTTTGTTGTGAATAGGCTATGGGCGGCATGAATACGAGATATCTTCTATGCTGATGGGATGTATATTTTTCGGTCCGGGGCTGGGTGGCTCGGGTGGAGTCTTGGAAAATGGTCCTTTGGTATTTTGCTGAGTAGACCGATTATTCTTCGGATTTGGAAGCAAGGCATGGAAATGCTCAACGCTCTCTTCACTTCCATTCCTATTTGGGTCAAGTTTTTTAACATCCCTTTAGAATGCGGAGCTACGAGCCTTCAGGTGCATAGCGGAGGAGTCTTTGGTGGTCCCCCCTTCACCTTGACTCTCCCAGCGAGAACCATACAAAGGGTGTTATTTGCGGGGATATGTGGGGTGGACGGGAGCGTAATTCCCTGATTTGTTCTATTGGTTTTGGGAAATGGCCAGGTTCTCAATATTAGAATTGAATACCCATGGATTCCTCAAGTGTTCCCATTGCAGACCTTTGGCCATAGTCGCTTGAGATGCCATGTTAATGAAGGAAAGGGTTCGGTGAGTGGGGCCTTTCTTGGCTATGTGAATGGTGCGGGATCTCCAGTTAGGGGTCTTGACAGGTTTGATAATCCCAATGGGGTCCCCATTACTAACCCTGATAAGGTTGGAAAGCGAGAAGGTATAAGAAGGAAGGTAAAAAGGGTGCTACTAGCCATACAAGGAGTTGGTAGCAATACCTTTGAGTGTCTTGCTACTTGTGAGGAGGCCGGTTAAGCTTGACCACAAATCATGTTGGTAAGGATCCCATTCGATTACGTATATAGGTGTGCCAAACCAATCACCCAAATGATGTTGTCGACCCTCTCAGTGGAGTTGGAACTACGGAGCCTCCCAGGCCAGTCCTACCCAACATTGCAGAAATTTTTCGGACTCGTCTCCTATTTGTGAAACTTTTAAAAATATCAAAAATTGCATTGAGTTGGACATATCACGTCTTTGCCACTCTCCAAGAAAAAGCTCAAGAAGCTGAAGAAACAGCAACACGCTGCCAAATCTGCTATTCCTAGCAGTTATGCGGTTACTAGCACTCCCTACATTATGGAAATTGACTAATAGTTCTGGATGTGGGTGGGTGTTCATATGTCCTTGGTGTTTCTTGGTCGCCATGTTTGTGGGGTTTGTTTACATTTTGGAGATTATACGGTTCACATCTAAGTACTGGATTATGTTTGACCTCCACTGCTGGGATGTGGGCTTTTGTTTATCTACACTTTGTTTGTGGGGATTGGTTGTTGTGTGGCTTGTTGGTTCTTGCACGTATGTGGAAGTCTGTGCAGGGCGAGTGCACTTTCCTAGATTTTGAAATCTTTGTCGTTTGTCATTCTTCAGGTGCAACCTTTATTTCATTCTTATTATTTTCATTTGATTAAGGCTTTTTGTGCTTTGGAAATAAATTCTTAACTATCCAAAAAAAAAAAATAAATCCACTCTGGATTTCTTCGCTCCGGCCCGTGTGGATGGTTAAACGTGATACACTTGCATTTGGTACATGTGCGAAGAGAAGGCCTTGAGTATGTGGAGAAGTTGCTTGGCGTTTGGAAATTCTTTGTGTCAGCGACACCTATTAATGTGGTAGGTAGCGATAGGCGATTTTGGAAACATGAGATGCGATATCCCTTGCGGATAATGGGTGCATGTTTGTTCCAAGTTGGGTGAAAACATGGATGCATGGGATTCGGTAATGGAGTTCTATCCATGGTATATTGCTGGGAGACCAATTATCCTTCAGTATATGGTAGTTAGAGCTATTAAGAGTATCAGCCATCTCACTTCTCACACTTTATAAAATTAAATTTTATAACATTCCACTTGATATAGACAAACACTTGCCTTGGCTACATTACAGTGGTTAAGGGCTCCTTCATCGAGTTCCCCAGAAGCAGGTCTAGACTATCTTTACAGGATTTGCATTAGAGATGAATTTAGAGCAGATTGAATTCCCAAAGTTTGCGCTCCTGGACCTAGGAAATGGCAAATTCACCACGGTCAGAATCGAATATCCATGGTCACTCACGATTCTTTCCCCTTTACCCAGTTTTCATCATAAAACCTTCACCTTTCTCCTAAAGGCAACAAACGCTAAAATGGCTCCTGTTAGCACCAACCTCTCAGGCTACAGTGGAGCTAAGCATGCCAATGGAAAAGGAACAATTCTTTGAGTTGAGGCTTGGGATTCACAAGGATCTCAAGCGAAGGATCATGGATTCGGATGGAGTGATGAGGGTATCGTTGAGTAGTATTAGTGAACGCTGAGGCAAAGCCCTCAAGTTTATCCCCAAAATGAGGCGAACTTAAGGTAGATGGTGGAGAAACCTCGCCCATACTTACGGGCAACACTTTTGAATGTCTTGCACTTAGCTTATTGAAAGAAGTGTAGAGGGTCTTGGCCTCTACTAAGCCCACATGATCCACTGATACAAAAAGATTTTTACGATACGCTGCCTAGTGATACCATTTAAACGAGTTAGGAGAATTGATATGAATTCAAAGACTCTCTCCTATGCCTCTACCTCTGTCCAAGAGCAAACTCAAGAGACGGAAAAAGAAGAATCGTGATCCAAGCTTGTGGATGTCACGATGAGTCTTGTACTTCCACATGATTAAGTTATTTGCTTGGAATGTTAGGAATTTGAGAATGACCCCTATTCTTAAATCTGACAGGTCCTTTATCCAAGAGCCACTCCCTTAAGTTTGTCCATCTTTGAGACTCAAGTTAAGGCTTCTAATGTGGACAGAATCTACATCTCCATCCTTCCTAGCTAGGGTTTTCTCCATAATTATGATCATGCGATGCTTGGTAGGATTTGGGTGTGTTGGAACCCCAGTGTTTTTTTTTTTGGATAAATAAGAATTTATTACCAAAAGGGCAAGCCCCACAACAACAGAAATTACAAAGAACAAGGCCCTGAGCCAAAGAAAAAAAAAAACGGACCTTTCCCACACTAAAAATAGAGGAAAGGGCATCGCCCAGTGCTTCCTCAAACACAAAGGAACTCAACCAAACAAAGCGGCAGGGCAAAAAAAAAGATAAAATAAAGCCCTAAAGGCCCATTTGTACCGGACTCAGGCAACCAAGGACAGAGAAATTCCCCGGCAATCAGGAGACCACCGATAAACCGGGTGAGCCGAACCACAATTGCCAAGGAGATTAAGCGGGAGAGAATTACCTCTCACACAAAGCTACATTAGAAGGATTATCAACAACCTTACGAATATGGGATATTCTAAGTCTAACATCTTTACAAATGAGGTGGAAAATAGCATCGACGGGAATAAAAGAAAATATTCATGTGAATTCTACTATTCCGTTGTCTCCATAAGTGGTAGATAGTACTTCCCCATACAATCCTCTTAGTAATAGGGTGGAAAGTTTATCATGGGCGTGATTACCCATAAAAATTCATTCTCCCAATTTCTACCGGCATTCTAAATTCCACACCATAACCTTAAAATCCTCATCCAAATACCAGCGGTGAAATGGCAACTGAAGAACAAGTGGTCTCTATCTTTCACTATAACTTAGGCAAAAACAGATTTAGTTTGTAAGAGCCATAGAAGCTTATCTAAAGTATAATATGTCCTTGGATGGCCATCCACACAATAAAAGCATGTCTCTAATAGCTTGGGGAACCGGATCGTAGAGTGCCGGTTTACAAATGGCATTTCCCAGGTCCTAATATGGTGCCGCAATGAGCTAACGAGAAAATCGAAGGAAGCGGCGTCAGGGAGACACTATCACCATTTAGGAGACATCAGGCGAAGTAATCAACACAACTATCCTTGATAGCAATAAGGTCGCGAGTTAGCAATAGGCCGATTCCATCTCTGTATCAATAACCTCCGCCACAGTAGGCGTAACTATGAATAAGCGAGAATCGTATATGATCCTTTCCTGCTTGAGGAGAGGACAGCTAGGATTCAGGCAATCATGCCAAAGGTCCGACACATTACACACCTTGTGTTTTAAGTGCGATCCTATCCCTTAAGCTGGATAATTTTAGCCAACTCCGGGACCGACACTTGGGACTTTTGCATAAAAAACTCCCTTGTCTTAAGTTCTCGGGCATGGCCACCACAAATGAGTCTTTTTTACTATAAAACAAATCCAGAAGTAATTCCATAATATTTGCATCATTAGATCTTTGTGCCGTAGACCCAAGCCACCCTCCTCCTTTGGGAGACAAACGGACACCAAGCGTGACCTTTTGCACGTTGGTTTAAAACCCATTTACGGAACCATGGCGCTGGAACCATTGCAAATCTTGTTTTTTTTTTTTTTTTGGATAATTAAATTTATTGCAAAGGGGCAACACCCACAGTAAAGAAATACAAAAACTAAGAGGCGACTTGATCAAAGACGGACGGCACCTCCCCTATAAATATAGGTGGGGCACCGGCCAAGAACAACACAAAGCCACCAACAAAAAACAAGCCCACAATCCGGGCAAAAGAAACAATGCAAACACAACCCGGACAAGGCAACAAGGCCCCAACAATTACAAATCAAGCGACCAACCTACCATGAGATAAAATATTAATAGGGAAGGACCATCTCTCACACATTGATCTGTTTGCAGGACTATCAACAACCTTACGAATACAAATCTGAGGAGCTAACATCATCACAAATGAGGCGAGAAAAATAGTGTCATTTGGAGCATAGTTCGTGCTCTTGAGTGCTCTATTCCGGTAACCCCTGAGAATAGATGGTTCCTGTCTTCAACATTAGCACGACAAAATACACAAGATATAGAACTGGTGAGACCCCACTTGAGAAGCTTCTCTGGGTAACCAATATGTTCTGTACGGCCAGCCAGACAATGAAAGCATGCCTCCTGATGGCTTGGGGAAACCAGATCGAATAGTGCCAATTAACAATCGGCCTCTTTGGCCTAAAGTGGTTCCAAGCGGGCATCACGGTGAAAACGCGGGAAGGATCAGGGTCCAGGAGGCTAGTAAGCATCCTCTCTAGAGGCATCGATATGGTAATTGGCACAAGCGTTCTTAGAATCATGATAATAAGGTCCCACTGTGTGAATTGCAATAGGCCAATTCCAACCCCTCATCAATAACCATTTCTCGAGACATTCTGATGAATTGTAGAGTCATCTGAATCCTAGCTCACCATAATAGGAAGGGAGAGGGACCAGCAGGGTTCGAAATCATGCCATAAAAAGGTCGCCTCGCCGTCACCCACCTTGTGCTTTATGACGGGCTGATCCTCTCTAAGTTGAAGGATTTTCCGCCCGACTCCGGGAGCAACTAAGTAGGGACGCTGCATTCGAGAGACTCTCTGCGCGGATAAAACCTCGCTGCTTTTGCTAAGGAGTCCTTCTTGTAGAATAGATTCCAAATATGCTTCATAACATTTGAATCATTCGAGGGTCTTTAACACGTCACGAGGCCCAAACCGCCCTCCTCCTTTGGAGAGAACCTGCTTGACTCCCCAATTGATCTTGCGACAGCTCCGGAATTTCAGGACCATAAGAAGGCGCCCAATAATTGCTCAATCTTTTTTTTTTTGGATAAGTAGGGAATTTATTTCCAAAAAGGCCAAAAGCCAACAACAATCAATCTGATACAAAAAGCCATAGGCCACTAAGAAAAAAGCAAAAGCAGGCGGCACCTCCCAAAAACAGGAAGGCGCGACCGAGCATAAATTCCACACGATAAGCGACAAAACCAAACCAAAACAACCCACAAAACCACACACAAAGACCCCAAATAGAACACCAAATAACCAAAAGCCCACATCCCGGGCACAGGCCACATAAACAAAAACACCCCTATACCTCACCCCGGGAGCAGGACCCCAAACCACAAAGTAGGCCACACTCCGAGAACAGCCACGCCAAAACTGAGCCAAAGCAACCCCACATACAAACCACACAGGCCACAACCTGGGACAAGCAAGAACAAGAACTTATCATTATACAGGTAGAAAGAACATTTGCAATATCAAAGATCATAGTCAATAATTATCAAAAGAGGATAACAGAATCAAACTGGGTTACATTATTCTGGATGAAGAAGATATCACAAATGAGACCGTTGCGGGATTGTCATCTTACAATACAGTTTCAAGTGGGCACTTGCATATGATGGCAGAAAACTGCCTCTGGAGTAGCGGCGTTTTTGTGATTATTTGTTGCGTTATGCTCATAAAAGTGATATATAGTAGCTCCCATCTCTTTTTATATTAGAGATGAGAGATTTACCCTTGGTTCCAATTACCCACAAGAATTCGTTCTCCCGAGTTCCTCGGCATTCTAGAGTTCCACATGACAGCAGATCCTCGTCAAATACCATTGAATTGCGATAGAAGAACAAATGGTTTCTGTCTTCAACAAGTGCCGTGAATATCTGGATCCTTAGAGTTGATAAGGCCCCGTTGAGGCCCCATTTGAGAAGCTCGGCTCGGTATCCAATCATTACGATGACTAACCGCCTAAAGATGTCTCCGATAGCTTGGGAACCACACCAAATTGTCCCGGGGCTTACTACTTGAATTCCCTGCCCATCTGGTTCTAAGCTAACAAAGAAATACCCGGAGGGCGCAGGTCCAAGAAACAATATCCTCTCTAGAATCATCAAGAGGATAGTCCCCGCAGCCTATTCTGATAAGGTCAAGGTTAGCCGAATTTGCACAGCCGGGCCCATCTAACAATTAACAATAACCTTCACATATGAGCTGCCTTATAAATAGCGTGACCATAAATAATCCGTTCTCCATAAATAAAGAGATAGGAGGGGGCCAATCGTTCCGGGAATCATGCCATAAGAAAGTCCTAAAGACTGCTACACACCTTAGAATCTTATGAAGGGTCCGACTCGCTCGAGTCAAGAATTTTCCGCCAACTCCAGGAGCATTTCGAAGGGATCTTTGCACACCACAAACTCCCCTGTCTCAGATAAAGCCTCTGAACCCAAGCACCCCATAAAGAGTCCTTCCTATATAACAGATTCCAAATGTGTTTCATAAATGCTCAGCACTGTTTGAATCTTTAACTCGACGTACAGATCTAATCCTCGCCTCTTCCTTTGAAGACATGCATTCCATTCAATCTTGCACCACAGCATTCCCACTTTATCAGACCACGTATAAAGCCGAAATTTATAGCCTAATTTTATCAATAGTGTAATTTTGGAATGTGATGAACATACCGCACGCACATTTGAATGTTATACAACACCAAGATAACAAATTTCTCTCGCACTACCCGCAAAGGATAACAATCTACTTGTCCACGCCTGGATCCTGGCTAACAATTTATCAAGGAGCGGCTGACAATCACAATGAGATAGTCTTGTAGCTATGAGTAACCTGCTGTGATTTATAGGTAAATCTCCCCAAAGAAAATCCGTGAATAAGTCTAAATATCATTTTAACATCACCATTAACCCCCGCAAGGAAGATAGTAATTCTTCTGCTAGTCTACTGAAGCTCCCGGAGAGTTCTCAAACTCGCATAACTCGCCCATGGCTTCGTTTGGACACCGGAAGACGCTCCACCAGCAAATAAAAAAATGTCATCCGCAAAACATACATGAGTCAAGTTGACTTCTGCACATTTAGGATGAAACTCAAATCCTGCCCGCGCCTACGACAAGATCTCGAGAAGGCTTCATTGCAATGATGAAAAGCAAAGGGACAAGGGATCCCGCCTTAAACCACGCTTGCTAGCAAAGAACCCCGCAAGTTCACTCATTTATAGCCAATGGTGTTAGTTATATGATGCATGCCTTTATACATTTCGCACGTAAGCAGGAGTACCCATTCGATGTAATATCAATACGTAACTCCAACCTATCGGAAATATAGCCTTCTTTATGTTAAATTTAGTGCACATCCGGGCCACCATTATTGGGGCATGATAATTGCACATAAGATCCCGGGTGATGAGAACATTGTTGGCACATCCACCTTTTGTACAAAAGCAAGATCAGGTCATTTATAATCTCCGGGATCGTTAACTTTTGTAGCAATAATCTTCGAAATGCACTGTATATAGTATTACAACAAGATATCGCCTATAATCTTATTAGACCGTGGTTTGGGACCTTGGGCACCAAAGCCAAATAATAGTGCAAATTAATTTCCAAGATACAACCCAAATTGAAGAAGGATCCACCGCCTAACTACACTGCTACCAAATAATACCCAAGCTTCTTGAAAAATAAAGTGATGAGAAACCATCAGTGGCCCTGGCTTTGGAGTCATTCATAGAGAAAATGGCATTCTTGATCTCTTCATAAGAGTCCCATCATGAAGAGACCAAGCGTTGAGGAGAGTTCAAGTGAGACCGTCCAAGTAATCTGGGGAGTAATGATTATGGCTGGCAGACTGGATCATCGTAACACATTACATTTTGGAAGAGTGCTCGCTTCCCGCTGATAGCCCTGATCTTCACCCTTGCACCCATTTGCCAAAGCAATGACTTTTATAACATTCCTGCATTCCTTGCTTTAATAATGCAGTTGTTTAGTATTCTGATCCCAAGTTTAAGCCATCGGAATTCTAGACTTTTGTTTTAGGAACCCCTCCTGATGTTAATATGAAATGTCAAACACTTTCTTCTCATTATCCACCGGTGGGATCAACGGCCGTTTAACAATGCGATTGGGCCTGCTTAGGGACCTTAGCCAAGGCGGAACTTGGGAAGCACAAAAATACCGCACTAAGACACTAATGCTATGCAAACCGATGCAATCACCGCAATCTACCCGTGATAAGATAATGACCATTGGTCCAAGATTGGATTCGAAGCCATAATTTTATCAAGGAGGCCGCAATCGCAATGGGAAAGCTCCAGTAGAAATCAATGGGACTGGTGATATTTCATAGAAACTTCCCAAATCAAGCCTGTAATGTTCAAGAATCATTCTTAACATCATCATTAACCCTAAGCAAGGAACACTAAGACTTTTCCTGAAGTTCACTTGAAGCCCGTAAAGTTTCTTAAAACTAAGCACGTCCATGATAGTTTGGATACTGGACTGTGTCCCACCAGCAAAAATAAATATATCATCCTGCAGCCACAAGTGGTTGGGGTTAATTTCCTATATTTGGATGAAACTGAAACCCTGCATATGGGCCGCCAAAGGATGGGCGATCCGAGAAAGCTTCCATAATGAGGATGAAATGTGGGATATGTCCCTTGCCGGGCCCCCGAATGCTAGCGGGAAGAAACCCGCCACTCTCACCATTCACGGCCACGTAGAAAAGAGATGGGAGAGGTGTGCTCGAATACATCCTATAAGGTGAGTTGAGTACCGATTCTGACAGGACTTCAAAGATGCGTACCCAAATAATTGTGCCTACAGGGCCTTCTTGACTGTCAACCTTGAACACACCTGTGTGATGAAATTAAAATAAGTCTCGATGATAGCTGATTCATAACTGGGTGATATGGATATTGTCTATAATCCTACCACTTTGTACAAAAGCAGATCGAGAATGGCTTATAATCTTTAAGAACATGAACTCAGAACAATGATCTTTTTTTTTTTTTTTTTTTTTTTTTTTTTTTTGATACCAAGAATTTATTACCAAAAGCGGCAACGCCTAACCAAAGAATACAAGAAACCGAGACCCATAGCCACAACTGTAAAGAAAAACTGACAAAGACTCTATAACAACATAGGAACGTGCAAATGTACTCCGATGCCAACACAAACCACCAAGCCCACAACCCGGGCAAAAAAGAAACAACACAAGAAACCGCCCACAGCCCGGGCAAGGCAAATAAGGGCTTAACAATCACAAGTCAGGTAGCCAAACCACCAGGAGATAAAATATTAAGAGGGAAGGACCATCTCTCACACATAGATCTGTTTGCAGGACTATCAACAACCTTCTGAAGACCAGATATACGTAGTCTAACATCATTACATATGAGGTGAATAATAGCATCAGCTGGAGCATAGTTTGTTTCTGAATCTCTACTATTCCGATGACCCCACAAGTGGTAAATAGTAGCACCCCACGCAATCTTCCTAGTGATAGAGCAGAAGGACTTTCTACAGAATTACTCCATAAGAATTCAAGCCCCACCCCTCGCATCTGTGGTTACCCACACAACCTTAAAATCTTCAACCAAATACCAGCTGTGAATTGGCAACCGAAGAATAAGTGGTTCCTGCCTTCAACACTAGCTCGACGTAATACAAAAGACAGGAGTTGGTGAGACCCTGCTCTGAGAAGTTTATCTTGGGTAAACTAATCATCCCGCATTTGGCCACCAGACAATAAAAGCATGCCTCCTAATGGCTTGGGGAAACCAAATTCGACAGTGCCGCTAACAACCTGCATTCGCCTAAAGTGGTTCCGTGCGCAGCTAATGTGCGAATTCCCCGTAAGGATATGGAGTCCACATATAACATCCTCTAGAAGCTGGAGCAAGGATAATTGGCACAACTCGTTTTGATAGCTATAAGGTCACCCGACCATTACACACCCCCACCCCTTCATCAAGCCAACCCCGCCACCCGAGCTACAATGAATTGCAGAGTCATACAAGATCCGCTCACCATAGTAAGGAAGGAGAGGACCAACCGGGTTCCAGAAATCATGCCATAAAAAGGTCCCCGCACCGTCACCCACCTTGTGCTTTATGAGGGGTCTGATCCTCTCTCTCAGTTGAAGGATTTTCCTCCATCTCCAAGAACAGTTCGAAGGGACCTTTGCATTCCAGAGGCTCCCTTGCCGCAAATATAACCTCCGCACCCACGCCATCCACAAAGAGTCCTTGTAAACAGACCCGATATGCTTCTATAACATGAATCATCTGTGTCTTTAATACGCCCGAGGCCCAAACCGCCTCCCTGGGCGTACAATGACTCACGATCTTTAAACGACGAGCGCCCCTATATTTTGCACTATAAAAAACCAAGGATTGCTCCACCTTAGATATAGTATACTGGATTACGAACAAAGCTGCACCTAGTACAATTGTATATCAGACACATCAAGAATCGTAAATTGTGAATTCTGCATAGGAAAGAGACTTGTTTGTCTTAAGACTCCACCTCAGCCGTAATTTGGAGAAGTGGCGTATAACTTCGTGAGGAGCCTTTAGAAATCAAAGGACTCCTAACATCGTGATAGAAACCCGCTCAGATCGAACCTGTGGGTATCTGGGGAAGTCATTCTCGACTTCATCAGAGGACTCCTGCCAGGGACATGGCACTTTTCATGATTCACTTGAAGCCCCTAAGAAGCACGCAAACTCCGTTTAGTTCGCCTATGAAGACTCGAACATTGAATGCGTCCCACCGTAAAATAAGAACATATCATCCGCAGCCATGGGCGAGCAATGATATTCTTGCATCCGGGTGGAACCGAAACCCTTGTCTATTGGCGCCATCGCATGATCTCGGAGAAGGCGCCCATTATGGTGGATGAATAAAAGGATGATATGGGTCCTCTGCTTTAACCCACGCTGTTAGCAAAACTCCACGTGCTTCACGAGACGAGAAATTAGAAGATGGGTGAGCGATGCACGCCTTAATACATCTCAACAGGTGAGTAGGGGTACACATACTGGAGAGGATATTCATGATGCAACCCCAACTAATTGTGTGTCGTATGCCTTCTGATGTCAACCTTTAGCTACACACTGCACCAACATCGATGGTAGTTTAATTGGAGTGTCTCGGTAATAGCGACATTGCTCCGCAAATACTCCGACCTTGCACAAAAGCCGACCGTGATGTAATATCGAGATAATCTCCGGGATACACCGTTAATTCTTTCGAGCAATGATCTTCGAGATGCAATTTATAGATGGTGTTTTTTTTTTTTGATAATTGCAATTTACAAACAAAGGCAACGCCCGCACCAAAGAATACATAAAGCAAGAGGCCCGAGAGGCCAAGAACGGGAGAAGAAAACGGACAGCACCTCCCTAAAATCTAGGAGCGTGCAACACCAACAGTTCAGCAAAACCTGGAAACAAAAAACAAGCCCACAAACCGGCAAAAGAAACAATCTGGATTCACAACCCAAGGCACAACAAGGCCCCAACAAACACAAATCAAGCAAACTAACCTTACCTATGAGTTAAAATATTAATGGGGAAGGACCATCTCACACATTGATCTGCTGGTGAATCAGCCAACAAACCCTCGAATGCTAATACGGGTCTAACATCATCTACAAATGAGGCGAAAAATAGTGTCACTGTAGCATAGTTGCTCTGAATTCTTATTCGATGACCCCACAAGTAATATATAGTAGCGCCCATGCAATCTTCTCTGTAATAGAGTCAAGGACTTTCCTTGATGGCAATTACCCATAATAGCTTGTTCTCCCAATACCCGTGAGTTCTAGAGACCCCACACAACCATAAATCCTTCCGCTAAATACCAAATTAAGTGGCAACCGAAGAATATGGTTCCCCGTCTTCACATTAAGATCGACAAAATACAGTTGGCTGTGATATAGAATTGGTGAGACCCCACTTGAGTAAAGCCATTCCCAAGAAACCAATTCCCAGCTTCCTGATCCGGCCAACCGTACAATGAAAGCATGCCTCCCGATGGCTCGGGGAACCAAGAGCTCAATAGTGCCAATTAACAAACGGCTTCTTTGGCCTAAAGTGGTTCCAAAGGGCAGCTAATAAAGGAAACCCGTAAGGATTCGTAACCAAGAAATAGAATCCTCTAGAGGCACTCGATATGGTACACAAGAACCCGTTTTTGATAGCAATAAGGTCCCTGCACTAGCTTATAGGCCGCCCCACTCCCTCATCAATAACTACAGCTTACTCGAGACATAATGAATTGCAATCATACAGATCCGCTCACTCATAATAGGGGGAAGAGAGGACCAAACTGGTTCCAGAATCATGCTATGGGCAGCGCCCGCCCGCCACCCACCTTGTGCTTATGAGGGGGTCCTAATCTCTCTTGTTAAAGGATTTTCCGCTAACCTATGAATAAATACGTGACCTTCTCTTTGCGTTCCGTAGACTTCCCGCCGCAGTATAAACCTCCGAACCCATGCTACCCATAAGGAGTCCTTCTGAAGAACAGATTCATATATATGCCTATAACATTTGAATCATCTGTGTCTTTAACACGCTCCTGAGCCCAAACCGCCCCTCCCTCCTTAAGGCATACACTACCCCAATTGATCTTAGCACGACGTAGCGCCTCCCTGACCCTGCACTACAAGAAGTCTGCAATAACTCGCCAATCTTAGATATAGTATACTTGGGAATAATAAAATGTGCCGCACTCAAGAGACAATTGTATATCAGAGTAAGATCAAGCACCAATCTGTGAACTCTGCATAAGATAGAGAGTTGCTAGTCCAAGATCAATTCTCAGCCTTATTCTTGATAAGAGGCATACAGCCACCGTGTGAGCCTTGTAGAAATCAAAGGACTCCCAAATATCTCATAGGAAACTCAAGCTCCAGACTGAACCCTCGTGGCGCCTAAATAAGTCATACCTAACTTCCATCGTAGACTCGCTAGGAAATGGTAATTTTTCTCGTTTGTTCTGTTTGAAGTTCCGAAGCCTTAAACTCAAGCACTTCTTCCATAAAGACTAACACTGAATGGAACGCGCCCCCCGTAAAATAAAATATACCATCTCGCAAAGCAGCGGAGCAAAGCGCGGTTTTCCTTAAGATCCGGGGTGAAATCGAAACCTGGCGTCTATTATTGCCATCGCTATGATCCGGAAAAGGCCTCCATTGCGAGGATGAATAAAAGTGAGATGTCGAACCCTCGCTTTAACCCATCGCCATTGTTAGCAAAAACCCCGCAAGCTCACCATTTACCAAATAGAGAAGACGGCAGAGAATGCAGCGCTATAATACATTTCTTAAAAGGTGAGAAGGGGTACCTATATACATGAGAGAATGCTCAAGATACAGCCCCACCTAATCGTGTCAGATGCCTTCATGATGCCGTCTTCATCAGACACTGGGAGGACCCATCTCACGAAGATGCGTTTAACATAAGGTCTGGGGTGGATAGCGACATCAGTCACTTGCCCGACTCCTCAACAGTGCCACTCAGCCCATACAGCCCTGACACACACCGCTTAACTCTCGCAAAGAATGATCTTCGAGATGCACTTAGTAGATGGTGTTGAACAAGAAATAGGCCTAACGCAAAGAACCAGGATTGGGAACCTTAGGCACCAAAGCTATAATCCAATTAATCTCAAGCATACTCCGCATTCAAAAAAGGAACTCACAAATTGTAAAAACATCAGCCCAATAATGCCTCAAGCCGCCTTTGAAAAAATCAGGAAAAACCATATATCTGGGGCCAGGAGCCTTGAATCATCAATGGAAAAATGGCCTCCTTAATCTCCTCATGGGAAATTGTTTTATTCAGTGTATCCAAATGCTGAGGTGACCATCTGAAGCCATCCAAGTTGTTTAAATACTCGGAGTGGTTAGCAGAGGAATCAACAGAACATAAAATACCTTGGAAGTGTCTAACGACTTCCTGCACGATATTAATAGGGTCTTGGGTTACGCAACCATTAAGCCATAGTAATAACCTTTAAACACTCCTAGCATTACGAGCTTTGGCTTGACCTTGTGGAAGAAGAGCTAGTGCACGATCCCAGAGTTTAAGCCATTGAACTACAGATTTTCTTCAAGAAACCCTCCTGTGCAGTAAGTCATGATAATTCTTTAAGCACATCCTCTCATTTCCTGACATGGGGTTAGAGGCCCCATTAAGCCGCCAGTGGCCCGGGCACGGCAAAGTGTCTGTCTGGCCGCCATAACTCGCTCATGCAATCCACTAAAAGATCGAAAGTTGAAGGCTTTTAGGGTGGCCTTCACACTCTTCAGCTTGCGGGACAGTCTGAACATAGGAGTACCGTAGACTTCATAACTCCATGCTTCCTTTACAAGCCCAATGAAGTCGGGATGATCAGCCCAGAAATTAAAGAATTTGAAAGGGATAAGTTTCCTGGGCCCCGGGACCTGATTTTCCTTCAAGCGGTAACGAGGGCAATGATCGAGATAACCCGGGGAGAACTTCCGTGAATGCATTGGGGAATAAATCAGTGCACTCATTTTGGAGGCAGCCGTCTAACTCTTAGTAAGGGTTAACACCGGCAGCGGTTCCATCCAAGTGAACAAAGGCCCCAAGAAAGACATCCGCAAGCTCAAAGGAGAGCAGACACTCGTGGAAGTCATTCATGGCGTGTCATTCAGTGTTGCCGGACCTTTCAGCACTTCATCGGTGGTATTGAAATCGCCATAATCATCGAGTTTGGCCAACCAGAGCTCACACCATAAGAGATAGGCGCGAGCACTCTTACGTCCCATGTAGGCTGTTTTGAGGGCGTGTAGAGCAGCAGAGGAGATGTTGCTTTCCGGCCTTGTAATGTGGCAAAGCATGGCTTGGTCCATGGAGTGAATAATATCAATGCGACCTTTCGAGTTACCACAAATCGGTCTACCAGGCGACATGCTCATAGTTATGGAAAGTCTCCACCAGGAAAAGAGGCCAAAGTGCAATCACAGTATGCGCTGTGCAGAGTTTCGAGACAAAATAAAATCAAGATCATAGAACCTTACAAAAGAACGCACTTCTCTTTGCTTGAGGGGGTCGTTCAAGCCCCTTATGTTCCAAGAGGCGAACTTAACCATTGGGAAGATGTGGAGTCCCCCCTATCCCTGGATCCTGCGAATTAGCCGGGCTCCGTTTCTTCAATTTCTTGAGCTTCTTCCTTGAGAGAGGCACAGGCGTGAAATCGACTCATCAACCCTCTTTATGTGCACGAAAGTGTCAATAATGGGAGGTATCGAAAATCGATTAGCTACTTGTTAGGGGGCGGACGTGAACCCTCTTCCTCAATAGGATCCTCTACCTCGCTTTGCGCTAGACAAGCAAAGGTGTTGCCATGAAGCTTAAGAGGGGCGTCAACCTCAATAGCCTTGCAACTGTCCACTACGTCCAAGCCAAAACCAGCTTCTTCAAGTGTTACAGGAGAAATAGACTCAGAACAAGTGGGCATCTCAGTCGCTGCATGCGTTCCAGCTGCTATCTTCAATCCTTCCCCTTCTTCCTCAATTCCCTTCCCATTTACCGCCTCACAATTTCTTGTTCAGGAATTGTGGGAAATCATGCCCTTTGCTGGAGTCTCTTCTTAGCTTGACAATTTAACAGGTTATGACCAAAAAGATTGCATTCAGAACAACATTGAGGCCAGGGGATATTCGAATCCTTATGGTAGAATAGCACCATTACCCTATCCGGGAGCACCCACATTTAGAGAACTCTGAAAATCAGCCCCAGCCTCTACACAAATTCTAGCAAAACCAGTTTTGTTTGGTTTTGGTGAGAGGATCAAAGGTGTGTGGGATCCCAACGATTGCTTGCAATGTGCCCCAGACACGTCTTCGTCCAGTATTCCAGAGGAATGTTATAGAACCTGACCCAAATTGGTATAGATGATAATTGGACGTTGAGCATGTCCATTCCAGGCTTCCATGCACGTAATATGAACGGTCTCCCCGCTAAATGCCATGGTCCAGTATCCATAACCCAGTCCCGCACCTCCGGGTCCCTGAATCTGAAGAAGAACAAACCATTCTCAGTTGTTGATATTTCCGGCATCTCCTCGCGCCCCGAAGTCACATTAACCGGTGGTCATTGCTGCAAGAGATGGGAGTCGCTTGTCGAAATTGCTTGACTAAACACCCCTTCCGCAGTCGTGCCTCATTCAACGCCTCATGGGAGCAGCTACAACTTACCTTAGGATAATGCGGCTCATACCGGCGCAGGACTCTTGTTTTCCACGGGCATAGAGACGACTTTTCGAGACTTTCTTTGGAGGATCATCATCATAATAATGCGTGTGGGAAGCTTCGGTGCTACGGTGAACATACCCGTTTTCACCGATTCCAGACCCTTCCTCGCTTGCTAGATCACCGCGCCGGGGTGCAGAGCGAGGGGAGAGAACTGGAAGATACCTAGTGTATTTGAATTGGGTTTGGCCCGGATGGCTCCATTGATCCCGATCGTCGAGTGAGCCAAGCTTGATGTTGCTGTTGGTTCCGCTCCATTCTTGACCGACGGCTCCACGAGGTTGGGTTCGTGCTGCCTAGATGAGGTCCACCGGCCCGCCATCTGACTCAGCCGGAGAAGCTGAATCTGAGCTTCAGCCGGAGGCTGTGTATCCTGAGCTGGGCTGGATCTGAGCTCGTGGGGCGGCCTCGCATCTGAGCCCCAGGCGGATCACGGGGCTCGAATGACGCCATACGGATCTGCCTCGCCAGGAGCGAAACTAAACCGTTTCCGTGGTCGTGTTGCAGATCACTCATGAGATGGCTTCAGCGGCGGGTCCTGCCGTGGCTGCCATAGATCTCAACCACACCCCGTGCTCGGTTTGGGAGAGTACTTCCATTGTCGTGCGGGTTTGACATTTGGTTCTTGCAGAACAGGCGCAGAGGTCCCATCTTGGGGAGGCCGAAAATGCGTGGACCCCCTCCCGCCAACAGGACCCCACCATGATCTTGACCATCCTCAATGCGTTGGCTGGTTTGCTAAAGGGCATTTTCCCTCTCCCCATTTCGCCACAGGGACGGGAAGAACTTTTGGTCGAGCAAAGGGTGGTCTATGTCGTGCATAGAACCCGGGATTGAGACATAGGACAAAGCTATAATTGTCAAGTTAATCTTGAAGCATACTTTTTTTTTTTTTTTTGGATAAGTAGAATTTATTAATCTGAAACATGCTTTAGATTCAAAGAAGAACTCACAATTTTCTTGTCGCTCCAATAATACTCTTGGCATGAAAAAAAGTGAAGAGAACCCATCGGGGCCTGGAGCTTTGGAGTCATCAATGGAAAATATGGCCTTCTTGATCTCCTCGTGGGTTATTTGCTGTCGGCGTTTTCCATATGCTAAGGCAAGAAATGACCATCCGGGTTATCTATAAATGCAGGAGCAGCCATGGGATATTATTAACATAAAATGCCTTGGAAGTGACTAACGACTTCTGTGATGAGCGTGGGGTCTTGAGTTATGCGACCATTTGCCGGAGTAATAAAGTTTATAGCTCAGGCATTATTAACACTAGCTTGACTTTGTGGAAGAAGCCCCAGTATTCTAGGTCTCAGGTTAAGCCAGCGAACTCTAGATTTTTGTTTCAAAGAATCCCTCTGGCCTTATTTAAATCATGATAATTCTTTAGCCGACTCTTCTCATTTTCCCCTGACATGGGATTAGAAGGAGCGTAAGCACGTGATTGGGCTGGCTGATGCCTCTACGGCCTCAATAGCAGCTCATGCAAATCTGCAAAGGATCGAAATTGAAGGCCTTAAGGATGGCCTTTACCGCACTGACAGTTTAACTTGAACATGGGAGTTCAGAAAACTCATTACTCACGCCTCCTTTACAAGCCCGATGAAATCGGGTGGTCGACCAAAGTTAAAAAATTTGAATGGGATGAGTTTTGGGCCCCGGTCGGATCTTTCATTAAGGCTGTTATTTAGTTCTAAAGTGATAATCGAGATAACCCGAGAGAACCGAGTGAGCACTTGTTGGGGAACATATGTGCGCACTCATTTGAAGGCATGTCTAACTTCTGGCTAGCGAATTCGCCAAGCAGCGGTTCATCCAGTGAATAAAGGCCCAGAAGGAACATCATGAAGCTCGAGGAGAGCAGTTTTCGACATGTTACCCCCGGACTTTTCATTACTAAATCTAGTGGTATTGAAGTCGCCCATAATCATCCAAGGGTTTTGGCCCACCAAGGGTTCGCACCATAAGAGATGGCCCCAGAGCACTCTTCTATCCATGTAGTTATTCGAGGCATATACGACGGGAGCAAAAGGAGAGAGCGTTGCTTTCCAGCCTGATGTGTGGCAGCATGCTGGTCCATGGAATGAATAATATCAATGTTACAACCTTCGGGGGTTCCCACAATCCAGTTCTACCGTAGCTTATGCTCCTTAGTTATGAAAAAGTCTCACCAGGAAGTAGTGAGTTGAAATTACGTCCTGATAGAAGCCTTTTAGAGTTTCCCGCAGAGACAAATAAAATCAATAGCCGGGACTTTGCAAAACACTTCTGCACAGCGGGGGGTCGTTCAAGCCCCTTATGTTCCAAGGCGAATTTAACCATTGGGAAGATGTAGAGTCCCCACATTGACGAGGATCTGCATATTGACTCTTCTTTCTTGAGGCTTCTTTCACGGAAAACACAGTGTGAAGTCAACTCATCAACCCTTTTCATGTGCTGAAGAGGTGTCAATAATGGGAGAAGTATCCAAAATCAAGTCATTAACATTGAATGGACAATGATGTTAACTGCGCATTGGACCCCTCTTCCTCGCTTTGCGACTAGACATCTGAGGTGTTTATAATGTGGCAGGTGGATCGTCACCTTCAATAGCCAATCTAACTTCCTCTTCATCCAACCTAATTCCCACTTCAGCAGTAGGAATGGTAGCAAACCTGTCAACTGAACTAGTAAAGTTTTCAACTGCTAACTTCATCCCTTCCCCTTCATTATCATTATCCTTCCTAATAACAGCCTCATGCTTACTGTTCCCAGGATTTGTGGAGATTTTTCCACTGCTCGAACCCTTCTTAACTTGACAATTTACGGGTGCCGGCCAAATAGCTTGCATTCGAGGAGGCGACATTGAGGCAAGGAATATTCGATCCTTATTGTAGAGTATTTGCCATTCTGTGTCGAGAGCGCAGTTGAGTTGCAATCCAACCCAACCTACATGCAAATTCTGGCGAAATATAATTTTGTCACGGTTCCCAGTGAGTGGATCAAGGTGCGGCCAGTTCAACGGTGCTTGCAATGTGCCCAAGACACGATGCTTGTCATTATTCAGGAGGAATGTTATAGAACATTGAAATTGGATAGATGATAAGCCGAATGTTGAGCATGTCCATTCAGGGCTTCCATGCACGTAAATATGACGGTCTCTGCTAAGTGCCATGGTCCATCCATGACTGATCAGAGCCTCGGGTCCACGAATCTGAAGATAAACCATTCTGGTTGTGAATATATCGGGCATCTCCCTCTTATGCTTTGGTAACGAGGAAGCGCACCAGAGACGGAAGACGCTTATCAGTACCCGACCAAACCGCCCTTCCACATGTCAATGCAACTTCATTCCACGCCTCCAGAAAGGTTTAGCGTGAACATGCCTTGTCCAGCTTGTGGCCTGGCAGGATACTGTTTTCACGAACATAGAGACCGAGACTTTTCCAAGATTTTCTTGGAGGATCATTAGCCATCTCCAAGTCATGGTAGCGGGAAGATGCGGATTTGATACCCAAATTTCGACGAGCGACCCACTGTGTCATACTTATCTCGTGCTTGCCTTGCTTCTTGGGAAGATGGTAACGACTGCCCAGATGAGGTGACCGGGTGAGCTCAGTGCATTTGAATTTGAGCTCATCGGGGCAGAACCATCCAGATCTGGGGTAGAGCCAAGCCTTGCTTGCCGGACAGCTGGGTTGGCGCTCGTTCCTTTGATGGCTTCTACAGCGCCTGAAGTAGCTTGACACAACTTGCAATAGAGCCGTTGACTCCTTGATGCATCCTTTTCAGTACCCATAAAGAGCTCGCCAGGTGCTTCAGGAGATCTGGAGATGGAGAACGGCCATATCGGTAGCCTTGAGGCGATCACCAATAACGAATGACTACGGGTTTGAGCTGAGAGTAGAACCCACGAGATCACGGAGGATGCAGAGTAGTCGTGATCGGAATGATGATGGTACCGGCGTCGGTGCTAATGCGTCCTCGAGGATCATGCATCGGGAGAACCACTCCAACGTGCTCAAACTTGAAGGAAATCTCAGTTCGACGTTTCGCGTGGGTATCCCTTTTAAAGACAGATTTGCAACTCTGCCGGGCGACCATGATGGCCGATTAGCCCACCAACTCCGGTCCCCACCACAGAGTTTTTCATCCCTGTGAAATCAATGTGAAGACGACAAGTGGATCGTCTCTAGAGAGCATTTTGCACGGGTCCACTTAGCACATTTTTTTTGCTCCAAGATTTTGTTTTTGCAACAATGATCTTCGAGATGCACTTATAGATAGTATTGCAACAGGAAATAGGCCTATAATCATGCATGGAAACAGGGTTAGGGACCTTTGGAATAATGCATAAGAATTATTGCAATTTATCTCTCTAAGCATACATCAGTTTTAAGCCACGGCTTCCTGAGAACATCCCGCCACGATAATCTCAGCGCCTTGAAGAGGCCAGGCAGAGAAACGGCCCGGGCTAGGGGCTTTGGAGTCGATGATAGAGAGCATGGACTTCTTGATCTCTGAGGTTATCACTATTTGATGTCCGGATGTTGCGGGGACCACAAGAGGAGCCCCTCTAGAATTTATCTAAATATCGGCATGGTCATTGGGGACTCCACACATAGCACGATGGAAGTGGGCTACGCGTCTGTTTGATGGCCTCGGATCATCCGTCTGCACCCATTAGCAGTAATAGCTTTTATCGAATTCCCTGCATTCAGAGCTTTGTGGCTTTATGGAAGCGGTGCGGTCCCCAGTTTAAGCCAGCGAACTGCAGTTTAGGAACCCTCCTCGGCCACAATTTAGATTGGGCGTGGTTAGAGCTTCTTTGGCATCCACGACTTGAATCACGCGGTTTACAAAATTGTGGAAGTTGAAAAGACTTAGGGTGACCTTCACTCTCTTCAGGTTTGCGCAATAACTATACATGGGTGTACCATACATTTTACTGGCTTCGCCAACTAATTCAAGGAAAGCCGGTGGTCGACCAAAATTAAAAATTTTGAAGGGTAGAGTGTTTCTATGCCAGGTCCTGGCTTCAGCTACATTTAAGTTTGGTAACGAGGGCTATGATCCGATAAACGAGATGGAGACAGTCTCCTTGGGAAACATATCCATCCTGACATTCATTTTGGAGAGCTGACGGTGCAGCTTCCCCAGCTATAAAATTATCCCCCTCTCGACGGTTCATCCACGTAAAAATGGGCCCCAAGAAAAGGACATCCACCAGTTCAAGATTGAACAAACACTTGTGATGGAACCCCAGTGTTGTTAGCATTGATCGCATACATTGTCTTGACGAACCATTTGTGTTACGTGTCACGTTCCTCGAGGATGTAAGCTCCTTTGTACGGTTACTTCATTTATGCCTCAAATAACCAGATTGATAGGAGAGTGCTATGGAGTCATCTGCACTGGTGTGCGTCTACTGTGGGTTCTAACCCTTGGTTCTTGGTGGGAGACTTCAACACAACCAGATTTGTTTGTGAAAAGAATGGGGGTAATATGAGTACTAATACTGCCATGGAAGAGTTCCATGAATGCCTTTTCAATCTGGAGCTTGCTGATATGCCTTTCCTAGTGCCTATGTTCACGTGGATGAACCGCCGTGCTGGTGACCAATTCATAGCTAGGAAGTTTTTTTGGATAGTAAGAATTTATTTTAAAGGGCAAAATGACAAACAAACAATACAAGAAGCCGAAGCCCCCAGAAAGACGAACAGCGGACGATACCCCCTTAAAAAGGGCAACATCCCGAAACAAGAACCATCAAAGACCCCACGCCAGCAGGACATGCCCCACCAGAGTCAAAGCAACTGGAGAAAAAACAGCGAAAACCTTCCCGGAAGGAGGGGAAGGCAACAACCATTACCTGATAGCGGCCAACTGACTACGAAGCCAAGCCCGCACAGGGCAAAGGAGAAAAAAACAAAACCCACAACCCAGGGCAAGAACTAATAAGGATCCTTTAATATAACAACCCATAGCCATGGCACGAAGCACCCGAAACAAACCAAGGAAACCCCAGGGAACCACACATCCACAATGCAGGCACAAGCAATCAACCATAAGCCCCTGACAGTGCAGGGAAGAGCAAACCCCCTGAAGCAGGCAACCAAGAATCGAACGAGCGATTAGTCAATATCCATAATATAGCTAGGAAGTTGGATCGTTCCCTTCAGAACGAATGCTCCTTGGACACATTCCTGAATGCTGTGACATAATTTTTAAACCGGGGTTGTCTGACCACTGCCCACTGATTGTTAACCTCAATAATTTCTTGGTCCCTAACCCTAAGAAGAGCTATCCCTTTAAATTTTTTAACTTCATAATTATCCAAAAAAAAAAAAAAAATTTAACTTCTAGGCTGGCCATCTTGCGTTCCTTGTTCTTTTGAAAGATGCTTGGAATATTGAAGTCTATGGAACTCCCATGTACAGGCAGACCCGGAAGCTTAGAAGTGTGAAAACTAGCCTAAAAGCTTTCAATTTTCATGTGTTTGCTAATATTCGTGGAAAGGTTATGAACATTAGGAAGCGAACATGCTCAGGCGATCTTTTAGGAATCAAAATGACCACAGTGCGGTGGAAAATGAAAAGGTGTGTTTGAGGATTTTCCATGACTTGGCTCTTGCTGAAGAGGGTTTTCTGAAACAAAAATCCAGAATTCAATGGCTTAAGCTGGGTGACCAGATTCTAATTTCTTCCATAAAGCAGTCAAAGCCAGGAACTCAAGGAATTCTATAAATTCCATTACGTTGGAGAATGGCTCCAGAACTGAGGACCCGGAAACTATCAAACAGGAGGTCGTTAACCATTTCCGCTCAGTTTTGGGCAGTAACATGCAGGAGTCGGCTACTGATACCTACCACATGGGTGGTTTGGCATGGTCCTCTGAGCACCTGGTCATTCTAAATAGCAGGATAACCCATGAGGAGATCAAAAGTGCCATGTTTTCGATCAAAGACTCAAAGGCCCCTGGTCCTGATGGGTTATCTTCCCTTTTTCTTCAATAGGGCCTAGAACATTGTTGGGAGTGAGGTGTGTGATGCGGTGGCTGGTTTCTTCAGTTCTGGGTGCATGCTTCGTGAGATCAACTGCACTATCCGGTGCCTAAAGTTCCTAACCCAAGCTCTTTGCATGATTATAGGCCTATCTCTTGTTGTAATACTATCTACAAATGTATTTCGAAGATTATTGCGACAAGAATTAAGCGATGCCTTCCAGACATAATCTGCCCTGCTCAGACAACCTTTGTGCATGGGCGTAGCATCGCTGACAACATCCTACTCACTTAGGAGTTGATGAAGAATTACCACTATGAGTCTAGGCCTCCAAGATGTGCTCTCAAGATTGATCTTAAGAAGGCTTATGATTCTATAAGGTGGGGCTGCATCATTCATATTTTAACTACTATGGGTACTCCCTCCCTCCTCTTGAGGTGTATCAAGGCTTGCATCACTACTCCTAAATTCTCTGTCTTGTTTAAATGGTGAGCTTACGGGGTTCTTTGCTGGCAAAAGGGGGTTCGACAAGGTGACCCTTTATCCCCCTTTTTGTTTCTTATTGCTATGACAGCCTTCTCTAGATCTCTTTCTATGGTGGTTCTCCATCCAAGTTTTGACTTCCACCCAAAATGTAAAGCGATCAATCTCTCTCACTTGTGCTTTTTTTTTTTTTGGATAAGTCTCTCACTTGTGCTTTGCTGATGATATATTTATTATATTCGCCAAAGGAAATGCTACAAGTGTACAAATTGTTATGGACGAGCTGGCAAAGTTTGAGTCTTTCTCAGGGCTTCAAGTAAATAAACAGAAGAGTGCAGTGTTCTTGGCAGGGGTAAATGACAGTGTCAAAGCTACTATCCTAAGCACAACGGGGTTTAGTCTTGGGAGTCTGCTTGTGAAATACTTGGGAGTTCTGCTCATATCCACCAGGCTTTCCCACACTGATTTCCAACCACTACTTGATAAGATTATGGCCAGGATCTAATCGTGGACTAGTAGATCCCTTTCCTTTGCGGGTAGGCTGCAGTTGATATCCTCAGTTCTTTATAGCATTCAAACGTACTGGTGCAGTATGTTCATCATCCCTAAGTTTACAAGCGCTAAGATTGAACAAATTCTTAACTAGTTTTTGTGGTCGGGAAAGGATGTGAGCTTGCCGGCGAGCTAAAAGATTGGGGTGGGGGTCTTGAAGTCTGCCGTATAAAGGATTGGGCGATCTTTGCTATCATGAAGCACATCTGGAATTTGTTATATAGGAAAGACTCTATTTGGATAGCCTGGGTGCGGGAGGTTCTATTGAGGCAGGGCAGTATTTGGTGTGCTAAGATTTCTACGAGATGTTCTTGGGGCTGGCGAAAGATGCTTGATGGGGATGGGTGAGACCCTTTGCTCCCGGGATAAGTGTATAATGGTGTTGGAACCTTCATTTGGCATGATTTTTGGAAGCCCCTGGGTCCAATCCTTCCTCTTTTTGGCGAAAGGATTCTTTACGACTCCGCCTTACATAGGAATGCTCTTGTTGATCTTTGTCATGGAAGGTCTGAGATGGAGCGGCCTATTCTTGTCTCGACGGATCTTATAGCTCTTAAGACAGTGTACTAACTGCCTCTCGATACCTCTAGAGGGATGTTATATCTTGGTCCCCATCTCCCTTGAGGGGGTGTTTTTAACGTTAGCTCGGCACCGGAACTATTAGACCTCATGAGCCTCTTGTACTGCG
Organism: Tetrastigma voinierianum; assembly: GCA_016808115.1. Classification (NCBI taxonomy): domain Eukaryota; kingdom Viridiplantae; phylum Streptophyta; class Magnoliopsida; order Vitales; family Vitaceae; genus Tetrastigma; species Tetrastigma voinierianum. Next base: position 40,806 of record JAEQBH010008126.1, read on the forward strand.
GCATGTAGTTGTTTGGTTCCCTCATGCTATTAAAAGGCATACTTTCCTTGTGGCCGAATAATTTTTTTTTTTTTTGGATAATTAAGAATTTATTTCCAAAAGGCCAAAGCCCCACAAACAACCGAAAAGAATACAAGAGGCGAGGCCACGGAAAAGCAGCCGAGATGACACCTCCCTAAGAAATAGGAGAGGGGCATCCGAACACAGAACCTGAAGCCATTAGGCAAACCAACCAACTATAACCAAGCCCACACCCCAGACAAAGGAGAGAATCCTAACCAAACCCCACATACAGGTCAATGATCAAAACAACCACATAAACGAACCCACGGCAGGCGAAGGAAAAACAAACCATAACCCACCCACAGTGAGACAAAGGCAACATAGATGCCAAACGAAAAACCCACATAGTACGTGCACCAAGCCAATCAAGGGAATAATAACGAGGGACATCACCTGACCACAACCCGGCAAGTAATCTAGCATTGACATAGAGACACACGAGTCCGGGAAACGACAAAGATGCGGATGCCACTCTCGGAGAGTACATTGAGCCAACCCGGCGGCCCAAGCAATAAAACCGCGCGCGACAAACAACTTTGATGGCGCTCAAAAGCGACCCCACTTGGATGAAACCGACACGGCGGTCAATCGGCTTCGCACATCCCGCGAAGAAAGCCGGCGGGACGCCGCCATTCCTGAAAATGGACAGTAATCGTTGATGCCCGAACTCGCAAACTTGCCATACGCCAGCGTCATCCCCTTGGGAGGAACAATCACTCCGGAAAGGTACCAGCGTAACAAACCATAAGATGGGGAATCCTCTTTGCCAAACCCATCATACACTAAAAACTTAACATCTTCGGCGCCCGATAACAACCGTCCCATTTTCCGGCGGACAGGCGATGAACCCTAACGAGGCGTGCGCACGAATCGGCGTTCGCTAGCAGCGGCAATGGTGGCGTCGTGATGGTATGATGATCTTGAGCGGCATCCTGGGACATCGGCTTACGCTCCGGCTCGCGAGCCAAAGGCAATCGAATCATCGAGGAAATCCCCGTTGATGGAAGCGAGGCTAAGGAAAGTGTGGTTAAACGAAGTCCAGATATGACCGAGCCGAAATTTAGAGAGGTTCAAAGAAGCCCCTTCATGTTTTGTCAGAGATGCCCACGTGAAAGAAGCTATCGTGTTGACTCCAAAAGAAACAAAGATGGTCGCATCATCAAATTAAATCGAACTTGGACGAGAGCAAAGGAGTTATTGACTTGTTGATTCTTGCTATTTTGGGTGATTTCTTTTACCAAATTGGTGTTGATTCTTTGCTATTTTGGAGCTGATTTGGTTACTCCCAATTCTGATTTCTTTGCTATTTTGGGAGCTTATTTGGTCTTGATTGTTCGATTAGTACATTAATTTGGTGCTGATTTGCTTTTGATTTATTCTAGATTGCAGCTGATTTGATTCCCAAGCCTTATCCTAGAATTATCTAGTTTCCTTTTTTTTAGTGTGTTACTTTAGGAAAAAGTATATTAGTTTCCTTTCCTTTTTTTTGGCCAAATATTTACTTTCCTTGTGGCCGAATATTTAGTTTCTATTCTTCATATTTTTTGGCCTATTTAAAGGCTTGTTATCCCTATATTCTTCAAGTTTTAAGCATTTATAAAATTGAGAGTTTCAATTTCTCTTTGGTTCTTTAAAGAACTCCTTGAACTTTCTCCGGTTATTAAAGTGGCGTTCATCGAAGACTTATCAATCGGATCTCGTCGCGATTGTGGCGTCCTCCACATATACCAAGGTTATTTCTTCCATATAAACAACGGGTCAGGTCATCCATCCAGCCCAGACATTAGAGCGGTTCTTAGAGCTAATTCGATCAGATCTCCTCACAAGTTGACGGGGTTCGTATCATTTTGAGTATCGAGTAACGAGGTTACATTTTACGGTTTGCCTATCTTTATTATCATTATTTATTTCTTTGTCCAAACCATCTTAGTCACCACTTTCATCCATACCTTTTAAATTCCGTTCAATCCCCAATTTCATTCATAATCTATTATCTACTCCATCCCAAGTCCGATTTTCTTCATTCTTGATCGGATATAATTTTTATTCAATCGTCCATCTCAAAGTTACAAAAAAAAAAAACAGAAAAAAAGTAAAAAAAAAAAAAAAAAAGGAAAAGGAAACGAAAGGAAAAGGATCAGGTAAAAAAAAGTAGAAAAAAATCCTATAAGTTTATCATCATTACAGTTTTTTTCTGTTTTTAATCCTTATAGTATAAAAAATAAATAAATAAAGCTTGGATCTTGATTGCGCCATAACTGATTGTTTTATTGAATTTTGCGGAAAAAAGCGATTTGTTTGATTGGTTCCAAGAACATAAAGAAATTATGAGTGGAAAAGCGAGAGTGGTGGAATTATTAGGTAGAGAAAAATCGGAATATATTGTGTGAAAACACGAGCGAAGCTGAGTGAATCATTCTTCGAGTGAAAACAGGTGGCGGTGATTTCTGTGGAATCTGCTTTTTTTCTCTCTAACCTTGTTTTGCGTGCTTATGTCCAAATAACTGCGCATCACGAAGGTGTGGCGGGAGCGTTGACATGAGTTCATTATCACGGGGCCTTAACTAGCAAAGGGTACGAGGGGGAAGTGTTTAGGGCTGAATTGGACCAATTTCGTGAGAGGGTACAGCAAAGCTTCGAGCACCCACGTAACCCTCCCACAGCACGTAGAAGGGAGAATTTGCCAAGAGAGGCGGGTAGATGAAGAGTATGGAGGACTTTGAAGATGAGAATGGTTATGATTCGAGTGTTAGTAGCAGGGAGGTATGGGGAGACATAGAGAAGATAGGAATCGGAAGATAATAATTTGGGAAACATTAAGATGAAGATTCCATCTTTCCAAGGGAAAGAATGATCTGAGGCATATCTTGAGTGGGAGAGGAAGGTAGAGTTGGTTTTGATTGTCACCATTATTAATAAGAAGATTGAAGCTTCTTTGTTATAGAGTTCTCGAATTATGCCATTGTGTGAGTGGGACCAACTAGTGTTGAATAAGAGGCGAATAGAGGAGCCATCGGTGGAAACATGGGAAGAGATGAAGAGGGTGATGCGGAAGAGATTTGTCTGGAGCTTACTACTAGGGAATTGTGCAATGAGTTGCAAAACTTGAGGCAAAGGTAATGCGGAGTGTGGAGGAATTATTATAGAGATGGAGGTTGCAATGGCTAGAGCGAATATTGAAGAAGATCGAGGCTACCATGGCAAGGTTTCTAGCGGGTTTAAGCAGAGATTAAATTTGGTGGAATTGCAACATTATGTGGGTTGGAGGATATGACATATGGCCATCAAGATTGAGAATCAAGTCAAGAATAGAGGCGAGTAGCAACACCGTTCTACACCTGGTCGGGTTCATCTATGTGGAAATCAGTCAATGGAAAAGGAAGAGAAGCCACCCAAGCATGGCTTTAAAAGAAGCTAAACAAGGGGGAACAACCAAGGAAATCAAAGTAAACTTAGATTCTTTCACTACTCGAATCGTGATATTATGTGTTTTTAAATGCGAAGCGGGGTCATGTGCAGGCTGTGTAGAACAAATGAGTCATGATGATGCGGGACAATGGTGAGATTGAAACAGACAATGAGTCTGATTGTGATTCTATGCCATCCTTAGAGGATGTCGATGATGAGGAGTATGCTATCCAAGGAGAACTAATGGTGGCAAGGAGGGCCTTAAGTGTGCAAGCTAAAGAAGATGACGGTCTAGCGGGATAACATTTTCACACTAGGTGCCGTCCAAAACAAAGTATGTAGTGTGATCATTGATGGGGGAAGTTGCACTAATGTTGCTAGCACAACCATGGTGGAGAAACTAGGAATGCTAACATGTAAGCATCCTCGACCTTATAAATTGCAATGGTTGAATGATAGTGGGGAGGTAAGGGTGAATAAACAAGTGTTAATTAAAGCTTTAGCATTGGGAAATCTGAAGATGAAGTTTTGTGTGATGTGGTTCCAATGCAAGTGGACACTTGTTATTAGAAAGACCATGGCAATTTGATAGGAAAGTTCGGCCACGGCGGCTTCACGATAAGTTAGGTACTCACAACCCTTGGACCGTCACTCTTGTTCCTTTAACACCAAGTCAAGTTTATGAAGATCAAGTGAGGTTGCAAAAAGATAGTGAACAAAAGAAAAAAAAAAGTGAGAAAGAGAGTGAACAAAGAAAAGAGTGAAAAGAAAGTGCACAAAGAAAAAGCTTGAAAAGAGAGTGAGCAAAAAGAAAGAAATTGCCAAAATGCAAGTGAATGAAAATTTAAAAGAAAAGGAGAAAAACCAATTTCTATGCAAGGCCAGTGAGGTTAAGAAGCATTGTTCTTAAACAAGCCTACGTTGTACTTTGTACAAAGAGGCACTTTTTAATACTAACCAACTTGACACTTCTTTGCCTAGTTCTATTGTCTCACTTTTGCAGGAATTTGAGAGATATCTTTCAGGAAATTCGAGATGGGTTACCTCCTATCAGAGGATCGAGACAACAAATTGATTTATCCTTGAGTGCTAGCATTCAGAGGCAGGCCCACTTATAAGTAATCCAGGGGCAAGGAACTCCAACAAGTGGGTGAATTGATGGAAAAGGGATATGTGAGGGCCCGACTTGAGTCCATGTGCGGATTAGGTTATTTTGGTTCCTAAGAGAGCGGATGGGACATGGAGGATGTGTGATTGCCGGAGCCATCAATAATATAACGATAAAGTATCGTCATCCCTTCCTCGGTTTAGATGATATGTTTGATGATTGCATGGTTCTTGTATCTTTTCTAAATTGATTTGAAAAGTGGATACCATCAAATTAGAATGAAAAGAAGGTGATGAAAAGAGCGCTTTCAAAACAAAATATAGGTTGTATGAGTGGTTAGTTATGCCTTCCGGATTAACTAATGCCCTAGCATTTCATGAGACTAATGAACCATGTTTTGCGTGCTTTCATTGGAAATTTGTGGTTGTCTATTTTTAATGATATCCTCATTTATAGCAAGAACTTAGATGATCTAACGATTATTTAAAATATGTTTTTGGATGTGCTTGAAAAGAAAGATTGTTTGCTAACCTTAAAGTGCACATTTTGCACGGATAAGCTTGTGTTACTTACAGTTTTTATTTGTTAGTGCACAGGGATACGGGTTCGATGAAGAGAGAAGGTTCGAGGCAGATTCAAGAGCTAATCCAAGTCAAACAAGTGTGAGTAAAGTTCGAGTTTTCATGGACGCTGGTTGCAGGCGGTTTGTGAAAGACTTTAGTAGCATAGCATAGATACTTAGAAGTCATCAAGAAGGATGTTGGGTTTTTTTTTTTTTTTTTGGATAAAAAGCATTTTATTTCGAGGCAAAGCCCACAACCAAAGAATACACGAGCCCAGGCCCAAAGTGAGAAAAACGGACGAACCTCCCACAAGCGGGGAAGGCAACGACCAAAACAACCAACAACAGCCAGGGCAAATAAAACAAAGCGAGACACCCACCATCCCGAGGGCGAGTCACCCACACCCCAAAGCCCGATACAACCCGGGCTAAGATGCAGACCTTTCTGAGAAAGGACCCAACCTGACAACGAAACCATCAATCAACCACATGGAACATGTCAAGAATATTAAGAGGGAAGGACCATCTCTCACACATAGCTACATTCTTTGGTTATCCACCACCTTAAAAACTTGAGGACCATAGCACGACATCATTACAAATGAGATGGAAAATAGCATCAGGTGGAGATAGATATTCTCATAAATTTCTACTATTCATTGTCTCACATTGATAAATGGTAGCACCCCATGCAATCCTCTTGGTGATAGAACAAAAGGATTTCCCTTTGGTAGCAATTACCCATAAGAACTCATTCTCCCAATTCCGTGGAGTTCTAGAATTCCCACATAACCTTAAAATTCTCAACCAAATACCAGCAGTGAATTGGCAACCAAAAAACAAGTGATTCTGTCTTCGACATTAGTCGGGATGAAAACACAAGATATAGAGTCGATCTCGTACCCTTTGAAAGCTTGTCTTGCACAACCAATCTATCTGAATGGCGACCATACGATAAATGCATGTCTCGATAGCAGAAACCAAATGCATTATAGTGCCGGTTGACCAGGCTTCTTTGATGCAAATTGTTTAATTTGAGTTCGGTGAATTCCCCCGGAAGAAGCAAGTGTCCACGAGATAAAATCCTCTCTAGTGTCATGAGGCTATAGTTGGCACAAGCTATTCTTGATACTTGATAAGATGATCTCGGCCGAGAGTTCGCGATTGGCGAATTCCATCTACCGTCATCAATAACCTCGGCTACGAGCATTCATTTATGAATAGCTGGATATGTAATCGATCTCCATAGTATGGAAGAAGAGGGCCAGCGGGTTCCGGGAATCATGCTATAAAGTCCACATACCATTGTGCACCTTGGTGATAAAGGGCGATCCTATCTCTTGTTTGAAGCCGTTTGTCAAACTCCACGAAGCTGGCCAGAGGATTTTAGCACCACGGGCTCAGCTTCTCATATACCTTCTCACCCATCGCGACCCATAAAGAGTCCTTACCAAAATAGATTCCAAATGTGTTTCATAACATTTGCATCATTCGAATCTTTGATCTGACGCGTACTGAAACCACCCTCCTCAGTAGAAGACAATGAGCTCCCAGTGATCTTGGCTCGATGAGAATTCCCAATTTTTCGGGACCAAAGGAAACTTTTGAGAGCTTGTTCAATCTTAGCTGTGTGCATTTCGATTATATCGCGAATTTGCGCAATCTGCAGTATACTATCTGAAAGCAGAGACGATTAGGCTCTGACCTTCCGCGTATAGAGTAGCACGCCACCTTGTCGAGAATGTATTACGCCGAAATTTTATCCGATGCTTGGTGTGAGGATTGGGAAGTCTAGTTGAGATCAGAGGGACTCCATGATATTTCATAGGAAACCTCCCCAAACCGAATCCAGTGGTGTTCAATAAATCAGTCTTAATGTCATCGCTTACCCCGGCCATGAAAATGGCACTCTTCTGCTTGTTTACTTGCAGCCCAAAAAAATGCTCAAACTTTACCAGCTGTAATCCTGCTTGGCCTGTGGACTTTGTCCCTCCGAGAAAAAGAGGAAAATATCATCCGTGAAGCTTAGATGGGTTAAGCTGATTTCCTCGCATTTAGGATGGAATTGAAACTCCTAACTATGGGCAGCCGCTGATAATGACCTAGAAAGGGCCTCCATAGCAATGATAAATATAAGCGGAGAAAGTGGATCACCTTGCCTCCGCCCCGCTTGCTATGAAAAAAAAACAAGCTAGCTACGTTTTACCGTCTGATAGGGGTAGAGATGCGTGTAATCCATTTGGAGTACATTCAAGTTATCAAAAAGAAACAACTCATGCTCCTTATTTGCTTTACTAACTTTGCAAAACTTTTGAGGTGGAATGTGATGTAGTCTAGGTATTGGCCTTGATTCTTATACAAGAAGAGCGACCCATTGCATATTTTAGCTTAAAGCTTGCTGGGCAAACAACACCCTACTTATGACAAAAAGTTGTATGCGCGGCCCGAGCCTTGAAATCCGGTGCAACATTATCTGGACTAAGGAATTTGTGATTCACACCGACATTTAGCCACGGGCATCCTCAAGGGCCAACATAAGTCGAATAAGAGACATGCCCGATGGATGGAGTCGGTGGGAAATCCTTTCCATGTCATCCGCACAAACAAGGCTTCCGTAGCATTGTTGCCGATGCACTTTCACCTGAGGTATGTCCTAATCTCTACTTCGATGCTAAATTGCTTCGGGTTTTGAACATTAAAGAATTGTATCCTTCGACCAAGATTTTAGTAAATCTTAATATGCTTGTTGTGAAAAAGGAGCCTACACGACAAGTTCCTCTTTATTACGAGGTTCTTGTTTCGGAAAACAGGTCAGGCATTCCTAATTGTTCCATTCGGATTTATTAGCGAGGAGTCTCTAATGGAGGATTGATGGGAGATTGGGGTAGCCAAGACTTGTGGTTTTGTAAGAACATTTTTATTACTCTGCACATGAAGCGAGATGTTGAGAGTAGTGGATTTGTGGAGGTGTATCACATGAAGCTAAATCTCAGCAACCCCCATGGCTTGTGGCACACCACTTCCTATTCCTGAACTCAATAATAATCTTCAACAATAGACCCTTTCCCCGTTAGGTCTACCTAGACTGGGAGCATATAGGATTCTATTGGTGGTTGTGGATAGGTTTTCAAAGATGGTTCATTTTTATCCCATGTTACAAAAACGGATGATGCGCCCTCATGTCGCAATTTGTTCTTCATGGAGGTTGTGAGATCGTACATGTATGCCTAGACAATTGTTTCTGATGTAGATGCAAAATTGAAGTTACTTTTGAAGACCTTGTGGTGGCAAGTTAGTCTGCTATTGCCTTTACTACTTGTCATCCACAAACCGATGGCCGACTCTCCGAGGTGGTAACAGAGCCTTGCTCACTTTGTCGAGGCTACTGGCTAAAAAGAACATTAAAACTCGGGAAGACTATTCACACAAGGAGTTTGCTTATAACTTAATTGCATACATCTCCACTGTACCAACTGAGATTAATATATTATTTTAATCCATTAACCCTTTAGATTTAAATCTCCCTATGTCTCGAGCATGTTAATCTAGATGGCAAAAGAAAGCAGAATTTGTTAAGGTATTCATGAGAAGGTAAGACTCAACATCAGAGCTAAGGACTGAATATGCGAAACAAGCCAACAAAGGGGCGCCGCCACGTAGTCTCGGAACCCTGAGATTGGCCTGGGGTGCACAGTACAAGGAAAGATTTCGACAGCATCCAAGTTGCTCCTGTGGCATGGGTCCTTTCAAGTCCTCGAGCGCATCAATAACAATGGGTACAATGCATACAAGCCAGATTCGCCTCAAGAATATATTGTAAGTGCTACTTTTAACGTCACTGACTTGAGTCCTTTTTATGCAGGTGACAATTTGAGGACAAATCCTTTCCAAGAGGAGGGGAATGATGGGTGCTAATCGAAGGGAGTGTGGGACCCATCAAGTCCCACCGGGCCCTATGACACGAGCCGTACAGAGGTTCAAAGAAGCCCACTTCATGTTTTAACCGTAGATGCCTACGTGAAGTTAGCGGTTCAACTCAAAAAGGAAACAAAGATGGTCCACATCATCAAATTAAACTAATCAATTCAAGAGCCAGAGTTTTTTGGACTGTTGACGGCCGCTATTTTCTTGACCCGATTTCACGCAGCATTTGTGTCGATTCACGCTATTTCGAGTCACCACACGATTCGTGTTGATTTGTCGCTATTTTCTGAGCCGATTGGCTAAGTGATTTGCTCCCGATTTGCCGCTATTTCGGGAGCTTATTCAGGCTGATTTGCTTTGATTTATTCCTAGATCAATAGACGGATTCCCAAGCTCATCCCCAGGCCCATAGAATTATCTAGCTCTTTTTAGTGGTGTTACTAGAAAAAAACAATTTCCTTTCCTTTTTTTTCGTGTCAAATATTTACTTCTTTGTATTTAATATTTAGTTTCTTCTATTCTTCATATTTTTTGCCTTTTAAAGGCCACAACCCTATATTCTTCAAGTTTTAAGCATTTATAAAATCGAGAGTTTCAATTTCTCTTGTTCTTAAAGAACCCTGAACTATCTACTATTCCGCATGCTCATCAAGGACTCTATCACTGGATCTCCATCACATTGTGGCGTCCTCACATATAAATACCAAGGTTATTGCTTCCATATATAACTAGTCAAGGTCATCCATCCGCCGACATTAGAGCTGCTCTTCCAGCTTACCCGATCAGCCTGCCCTCACAGTCGACTCCGGGTTCGTATCATTTGCACGAGCAACAGTTCTATTTTCTGGTTTGCCTATCTTTTATTATTATTTATTTCTTGTCCAACCATCTTAGTCACCACACTTTCATCCATCACCTTTAAATTGTCAACCCCAATTTCATCTTATTACAATCTATTATCTACCTTATCCTAAACTGGAGATCTTTTCTTTTCTTCATTCTTCGATCTGATATAATCTTTTTTATTGTTTCCTTTATTCCAACTGCCCATCTCAAAGTTAAGAAAAAAAAAAAAAAAAACAGAAAAAGTAAAAAGAAAAAGAAAAAGGAAAGCAAAGGAAAAGGATCCCAAAAAAAAAAAAAAAAAGTCTAAAAAAATCCTATAAGTTTATCATCATTCTGTTTCTAGAAATCCAATCCCCACCATAGTATAAAAAAATAAATAAGTAAAGCTTGAATCTTGGTTAACGCCACCAACCTGATTTGTTTTTTATTGAATTTTGTGGAAAAATCTGATTTGTTTGATTAGTTCCAAAAGATCACGGGTCTCCTCAAAAGTCGATTTCCGGTTCAGACACCCATCCCCAAGATCAGTGGACCTACATCCTCGTCAGACGAGCCTCCGAGCCTCACCGATCTGGGTCAATCCTGTGAGCAAACTCAAAGCACGGTGAGTAATCTGAGGAGGTCGTAGACACGTGGCTCTAATGGGACGTAGATACCAAGGCCCACGCTTTATAAACAAACGCCTTTCAACGAAATCCAGATCTCCATTCCCAACCCATGGTCAATAGGAGGGGTCCTGGCCGCCAAACGATGTGTCACTAGTTTCTATTCTTCATGTTTCGAGGGGCCTACGAGTGCTTGTTATCCTTACATTCTTCAAGTAAGTTTTAAGCATTTATAAAATTGATAGTTTAAATTTCTTGCCCTTAAAAGAACTCTTTGACAACTTATCTAAGACTCAGGCAAGCTCAATAAGACTTATCAATCTGATCTCCATCACCCGATTGTGGCGTCCCTCACATACATGGCTCAAGCTTCTTGATTCTATAAGAACTGCCAAGCCATCCATCCAAGCCACACTAGGAGCGGTTCTTTCGAGCTAATTCGATCACGGTCATTCACACAACCTTATTATCTACTTCCTTCATCCCAAGTCCGATTTTTTCTTCATTCTGATCGAATATAATTTTTTTATTTTGTTGCTCTTTTTTAGCCAACCGTCCATCCCAAGTGTACGTAAAAAAAAAAAAAAAAAAAAAGGAGCAAAGGAAAAGGATCCTGTAATAAAAAAACTGATAAAAATTTAAAAATTCCGTTATCATGTCATTCTAATTTCGCAACCAATCCCCACCATAGTATAAAATAAATAAATAAATAAAGTTTAAATATTGCTATCAATTTAACTGCCTTTCTTCTTGATATGTTTTTTATTGAATTTTCAAAATCTGATTTGTTTGATTACTAGTTCCAAAAGAACTAGAAGAGAAATTTTGAGTGGAAAAAGGTAAGAGTGGTCAGATTATTAGAGTGAGAAAAAGCCAAATATATTGTGTGAAAACACGAGCCAAATATATCACTTGTGGAGACAACGGAATAGTAGAGTTTATGAGAACATTTTTTCTCCTGCTGATGCTATTTTTCATCTTATTTGTAATGACGTTCGATTAAGAATTTCTAGTTTTCAGAAGGTTGCGGATAATCCAGTGAACAGAGCAATGTGTGAGAGATGGTCCTTTCCTCTTAATATTCTTGGCATTGGTGAATCGGGAGGGCGGATCGGATGGTTCTTTTTCCGCAAATGGTCGTCACGTGGTCGCTTGTCCCATCGTGGGCCTGGTCGGCTCGCTCCTCCCATTCAGATGTGGGTGAGTTCGCTTTTCATTCCTGCTGTTGGTTGTTTCTCAAATCTTCTTCCCATGATTTAGGAGGTGCTGTCCCGCTTTCTTTTTTCCTTTGAAGCCTTGGCTGTGTTTCGGCCGTCGTCCCCCATGCCCTGGGAGGCGCCACCCCGCTTTCTCCCATCGCCCCGGCCTCGTGTATCAGGGCTGTGGGGCTTGCTTTGCACAAATCCCAGTCATCCAAAAAAAAAAAAAAAAAAAAAACACGAGCGAACTGGAAAGAATCACCTTCGATGAAACCCATGAGCCATGGATTTGTGAGGTCCTACTTTTTTTCTCTCTAACCTTGTTTCCTTCGTGAGCACTATGTCAAACAACAATGCATCTGAAGGTGTGGCAGGAGGTATTGACATGAAGTTCATTATGCAAGCCTTAACTAGCGGTAAGGCCGTAGGAATGTTTAGAGCCAATTGAACAATTCCATGAGATGGTGGGAACAAAGCTTTCAGCACCTGTACGAAACCCCTCCCATGCTAGAAGGAGTGTGTGTGTGGGAATGCCAAGTTACAGGAGGGCACGTGACGAAGAAGAGTATGATCAAAGAGACTATAGATGAGAATGGTTGTTGATTCTGTGTGTTATGAACTGAGGTATGGGGAAGACAGACATTTAGAAGATAGAATCTGAAGATAATAATTTGTAGCATTAAGATGAAGATTCCATCTTTCCAATAGAAAGAATGACCAGGTATACTCTGGAGCGGGAGAGGTGAAGGTAGAGTTGGTTTTTATCAGAACCATTATTCTGAAAATAAGAAGGTGAAGTCAAGATAGAAGTTCTCGACATGCCATGAAGGGTGGGACCAACCAGTTGAACAAGAGACTGGTCAGGGAGCCACCTGGTGGAAACATGGGAAGAGACAAAGAGGTGAGACGCAAGAGATTTTCCGTCCTCCTCCCTAATTTGTCACTACTAATGAATCGTACAACAAGTTGCAAACCTGAGGCAAGGTAAATCGAGGGCGTGGAGGAGTATTATAAGGATATGGAGGTCGCAATGGCTAGAGCGGTTATCAAGAAGGCAAGATCGAGAGGCGCCATGGTAAGGTTTCTAAAGGGTTTAAACCCGAGATCTGGGCAAATTTGGTGGAACTTGCAACATTACGTGAGCCGAGGATGGTGGTATATGGCTATCAAGATTGAGAATCAAGCCAAGAGGGAGGGGCAGAGTAACACACGTTCTACACCGGTCCAAGTTCATCTACGGAAATCGAATCATCGAAAAAAGGAAGAGAAGCCACCCAACGCTGGCAAAGCCTAAAACAACTAAAACAAGAGGGAAACAACCATGAAATACAGGCAACCCATTCTTTTCTACCACTTACCGTGATATAGGTTTTAAATGCCAAGGCATGGGCTCACAGTCACAAATCCAAAACAAAAGAGCCATGGTGATGTACAATGGTGAGATTTAAATGCACAAATGAGCCTGATTAGGATTCATGCCATCCTTGAGAGGGATGTCACGATGATGAAATATGTCGTCCAAGGAGAGAACTAATGGTGGCCGAGGGCCTTAAGTGTGCAAGTTGTTAAGATGACGAGATGCAACTGATAACATTTTTCACACCAGCCACGCTCCAAAGGTTTCATACGCCGAAGGTGATCATCACGAGAAGTTGCACCTAACTAATGGATAAATGAGAGTGAAGTGTTTAAAGATATTCCATGATCTGCCTCTCTCACGAGGAGGGTTTCTAAAGCAAAATCTGTAAGAACGGCTCAAAGCCGTGGACCTAACATGAGTTTCTTTCACAAATCACTATGCCTGAATACTTATGCACGATTAAGGTCTAACCCCTGGAATGCCTCATAATCAAGGGATCCATATTAAGGAGGAAGTCGCTTCAAAATATACTATGTCGATGGCACACCTAATATGACCAAGAGTATTTGAATAACGTTACGGCTCTGTCAACGCCACAACATCCTCAGACATTTTAAATGGCAGATATTTCTCATGAGGAAATAAAGAAGGCCTTCGTTTATCGATGATTTCAAAGCCCTGTGCCCTGATGGCTTCTTCTTCAAGGCAGTATGGAGTATAATCGAGGACAATCATGCAAGTTATCATTCCTTCAAATCGCAGCCTTGATGAGATTAATTGCACTATACCCGCTCGTTGGGGTGCAAGGTCAAAGGTCCCTAACCCAGTCTGAATGACCATGCACTAACATCCCTGCTTAACACCTGCCATAAGCATATCGCATTGGTCACGCAGGTTTAACTCAATGCATTCTCGAGATTATAAGCCCGCAATGGGGCCTAAGGTCGGCGACAAATTACACATCCCAGCATACCTGTGAGTGGAGCTAAGGATCAACTATCATCGGATAAAGGCCCCTCCAAGTGTGCCTCTAAAGTCGACATTAAAAAGGCCTCACACAATCAGTCGAGCTATATTCTCAGTATTTTAACTAACGGGTACCCCTACGCTTTTGAAATGTATTATGTTTATCACACCCAGTAACCTTCTCTCTGTCAAGAATGGTGAGTCATTGGTTTTTTGCTAAAGAACGTGGTCAGACAAGGATCCTATATCTTTATTTTTTGTATTTTTACTGAGTTAATTTATCGCCTATTATTCATCATCGCTTACAGCTTTTCATCCCCCCGCTCGTCATCGCCCAGAGACGATTTTCCCTCTTTCGCCCATCCTAAATGTAAGGATATCAACTTAACACACCTATGCTTTCATGGGATGACATTTTTCTTTGCTAGTGGGAAGATATCCAAAGGTCGTTATTTGATGAGTTGAACAGACGAGGGCTGCTCCGCCAGTAAACAATCAAAAGCTCATTTTCATTGCCGGTGAATGCGAAGACAAATCGCTTCTTCCAACATCACCGGCTTCAGCTTGGGAGGTTTCCTGTGAAATATCTTTTGGTGTTCCTTTGATCTCAACAAGGCTGTCCCACCGTGATTGCGCCAGCCACTTCTGAAAAAAAAAAATAATGGCCGACTAGATCTCTGACAAGGTATTATCCTATACAAGGAAGATTACAAATTTATCATTCAAGCACACATAGTATCTGGGCCAGACAGGTGATAAATCATTATCCCGAAATACACTTCCAAAACTGAACGTAAACTCTTCAGCAGTTCAGGCCTAAACCTGGAAATTCTTAGAAAAGTCAGCTAAGGTCGGGAGCAACTGTGTCAAGAGGTAGGGTGTTCGGGTCTCAAGGTCATCAAAGACTAATGATACTAATGCAGGAAGCACATTTGGAACCCTTTATAGGAAGGACTCTTATGGTGGCGGTGCGAGGTTGTATTTGAGACGCTGAGAGTCTTTGGTGCCAAAACTCCTCTCGATTGTCTTCTGGAGCCGCTGGAAAATTTCCGCAACAAGATAAGATTTCTATACCTTCACTGTAACTGCATAAAATAGTAACTGCAAAGGGACATTCCTATGGCATGATTCCTGGAATCCAGTTGGTCCCCTCCTCCTCACCATGGAGAACGAATTGTATATGATTCTGCTATTGAGAATAACGCCTTTAGTCGGTTATCAGAAGGTGTGAATTAATTATCCAAAAATAAAGGGGACTGCCCCATTGCGAATTCCCTCACACCCATCAAATTTAAAAGCAATGTGGTCAATTATCATATGATGTCTCCCAGAGGATATCGCTTCATGACACTCGCCCATCTCTGGTCTTCACTGCTTAATCCCCATTGAACCAATTTAGATCAGTCGCCTGGTCTCACGGCATTATACGATAATGCCTTCAAGTTTAATGTGAGACATGCTTTATCGCTTGGTCAATTCATTCGTGATTGATTAGTTACGCAAGACAAACTTCTCAAATGGGGTCCACCCAACTCTAATTCATGTTTTTCTATTTCGCCAATGTCATTATGTGAATCACTTGTTTTTTGGTAGCCATTTCCACCGCGGTATTCGCTTCGGGAGAATTTTAAGGTCATGTGGGAATCAATGCTAAGTCGATAATGAATTCTTATGGGTATGTGGGCACTAAAAGGAAACTTTAATTGTCAAGAGGATTGCGTGTACAATACATTTATCATTTATGGAGGCAACTAACAGAATCTACAGAACATCTATTCTTCTTCGATGCTATTTTTCATCTAGTTTGTAATGATGTTCTATTATAACTTTCTGTTTAAAAAAGGTAAGGGGACAACTCAAGAATAAAAGAGCTATGTGTGAGATGGTCCTTCCCAATATCTGACTGTGGTTCTCGCTGATCACGGGTTTGCTGCCGTGGGGTCCCGTCTCTTTTGGGGCTCAAGGCTGCCTTTCACCGGCCGCAATGGGTAATGGGGGTGTGATGTCTCCTTCCGGTCGTGGAAGTGTGTTTGGTTTTTGTTTTGTTGTCCTGGTTGTTGTTGGTTGCTCTGGTCGGCCTTCTCCTTAGTTTTTTTTTTTCGATAATTATCTCCTTAGTTTTGGGGGAGGTCTCCATTCGTTTTTCTTTCTTTTCGCCTTCTCGCCTGCTGTAGATTCTTCGGTCACGGTCGCTTGGAAATAAAACGCCATTTATCATAAAAAAAAAAAAAAAAAAAAGTTGCAATTAATGTTGCTAGCACTAATTGGCGAGTGGAGAAACTAGGAATGCCAACATAAGCATCCTCGACCTTATAACACTGCAAATGGTTGAATTAGAAATGAGGAGGTATGTGACAACAAGCGTTAGTCTCTTTAGCATCGGGAAACACAAGACAGTTTTGTGTGACAGTTCCAATGCAAGCTGGGCACTTGTTAATAGGAAGACCATGGCAATTTGATAGAAAGTTCAACACTTATTATTTCAACAATAAGTACTCGTCAGGCACAACCATTAGACTACTGCCTCCTTCGACACCAAGTCAAGTTTATGAAGATCAAGTGAGGTCAGAAAGTGAACAAAAAGAAAAAGAGTAAGAGAGCGAGTAAAAAAGGAGAGTAACAAAACGCAAGTGACTAAATTTAAGAGAAAAGGAGTAAAACCACCCTATTGGGTGCAAGGGGTGAGGTTAAGAGAGCATACTGTTCTTAAACAAGCCTACGATTGCATTTCTTTGTACAAAGACACTTTTAATATTAACCAACTTGACACTATATATAAAATATTTGCCTAGTTCTATTGTAAACTCACTTTTTGCAAAGAATTTGAAGATTGTCTTTCCCAGGAAATTTAAAGGTTACTCCCATAATGTGGGATCAATATCAAATTGATTTTGGTCTTAGTGCTACCATTCTCGAATCAACCCGCTATATAGAAACAATCCTTAGAGCATAAAGGCACTTCAAAAGCATGTTGGTAGAAGAATCTGATGGAAAGGGATATGTGAGAGAGCTGAGTCCATGGACATTCCAATGATTTTAATTCAAAAGGATGGAATGCTGAGATTTAGTATTTATTTTCATGCCATCCACAAATATTATGGTTAAGATCTGAGGATGAATCTTTTCAGGAAGTGGGGAATGATGAGAATCAAAGCACAAAGGATTCGGATGGAGCTTCAGAAGATCTATTAGGAATTCAATCTAATTTTTTCAAAAGAAAAAGTGCACCGTGATTCGAGGCCGTGAAACCTGGAGATGCCGACATATTTCTTCGCTTCCGTTTAGCTCATACTATTTTGATTTGGAGTCGTTTTATTTTTAGAAAGATTTATTCTCTAAGCTAAAGTAGAAGTTGCTTTATTTAATTTAGAAAGTGTGTTTTTCGTAGGAAAATAGGAGCTTCTACTTTTGTGGAAAGATTTACTGCATTTGGTGTTGATTACACACAGCTGTGAAGATTTGACTCAAGGCGCTTTATTTCTTTGAGTCCGACACTCTGTTCCGACAGGCCGACGGTCTCGATTTGGCTTCATTTTGAGAGCGACGGTTCCTAGATTTGTCGCTGATTTTTATTACCATGTTTTGTCCTTAAAAGCATTCATAGCTCTTTGTTTGCCAAATATTTACTTTCCTCAGGGCTTAATATTTAGTTTCTATACTATTTACTCAGGCCTATTTATAGCTTGTTATCCTTACATTCTTCAAGTTTTAAGCATTTATAAAATTGAGAGTTTAAATTTTTCTCTTGTTCTTAAAAAAGAACTCTTGAACTTATCTATTCCGCTCATCAAGCACGCCATCACTGATCCCATCACCGATCAGGCGTCCTCACATATACCAGGCTCGCCCTATGCTAACGGTCAAGGTCATCCATCCAAGCCGACACTAGAGCGACATTCTTCCGTGAAGCACTCAATCACTCTGCCCCTCACAAACTGGGACGGACTGTGATCAAAAGATAATGCTGCTGTCAAGGTCCCCAACCATCACATACAACTCTTGTCATATAGTGGTATTTGTGGTCGCCTACTTAGGCTGCAAATATAATGGCTTGCCCTTCTTTTTTTTTCTTTTTTGATAATTAAGAATTTATAAATCAAAAGGCAAATTCCACAACCAACGTTAAAATTACAAGGAACACATCTACGTCAAAAAGAAAAAAAACTTAAGACCTCCCCTGTACAGGAAAGGGCATCACCAATCCCACCCCTCAAACACAAAGAGGAAGACCAACAAACAACAAAAGCCCACAACTGGCAAAAATAAAATAAAAGCTCAGAAACCCGCCCACACTCCCCGCTAAGGCAACCAAGGACCAAAAAGAGAGAAGTCCCCAACAATCCAGAGGACCACCAAACACACTCCAGGAAGACTAACCACAACGTTCATGAGATTGTTGAAGGCCCACCTCTCACAAAGCTCCAAGTGTTAGAAGGATTATCAACAACCTCTCTCAATACCAGATATTCTAAGTCTAACATCATTACAAATGAGGTGGAAAATAGTATCAGCGTGGAACAAAATGTTCTCATGAATTCTACTTCTGCCCCTAATCACATGGGCATGATAGTCGCACCCCATGCACCGCTTTAAAATAGAGGAAGGTAGGAGTGTGTAAGGCAAGGCATGCAAGTGGGTCAAGATTTAATTCTTGACGTGAAGCATCTATAAAATTCATTCTCCCAATTTCTGCAGATTCAGAATTCCCACATAACCCTTAAAAACCTCATCCAGATACCCCTCCTCCTCAATGCTGAAATGGCAACTAATAAGAACAAGTGGTCTCATTCACCACATCCTAAAACACAAGTACTGTAAATTGTAGCGCCCCACTCTGAGAAGTCATATCTAGAGTAACCAACTGGTCCCGTGGATGGCCATCCACACAATAAAAGTATGTCTCCCATTAGCTGTGGGAACCAGATCAGGAGGCTCACAACCCATTCGGTCCTGACATGGTGCCACTGAGCTAATGTGAGAAACCCCAAGGAGCAAAGGCCCAGAGACACTATCCCCAGACATCAAGCCGAGGCATCAATACGCCTATCCCGATAGCAATAAGGCCCGAAGGCGATAGCTGCTCCATTCGCCTCATCACAACTCCGCCACATGAGCGCACTGCGAACAGTGCACTCAGATAAGATCCTCACCACACGCCAATAAGCAGAGGACCAACCAATTCCAAAGAATCATGCCATAAAAGGTCCTTCCGCATCTATCGCACACCTTGTGTTTTAAGAGAGGTCTGATCCTATCCCTTAACTGGATAATTTTACGCCAACTCCAAAGAGGTTGCAATTGTCTGACTTTGCAACACCGTAAACTCCCTCTTGTTTTAAGGTTTTTTTTTTTTTTTTTTTTTTACCATCTCCAACCCGTGCCACCCACAAAGAGCTGTCCTTTCTATAAAACAAATTCCAAATGTGTTTCATAATATTTACTGCTCAATCTTTACTGACGCTGTAGACCCAAAAACCACCTCCCGGGAGAGACAAATCTGACACCCAGAACCTGGCACTTTCTCCTTTGGGCACGCTGGGGTTATTTCCTCAGCTTCTTACCAATTCACAAAAAACTACCCAATTGTTCAATCTAGCGTATAGTGGAATCATGGGAATAATGAAAATACCACTCAGATATTTAATACTATGCGCATCCGATGCAATCAACCCAATCTCCCCGCATAAGATAATGATCTCGCCGTCCACGATTGAATTCGCCATACTTTATCAGGCGGAGTACTGGTAAATAAGAACGCCAAAAGTCTAGTAGAAATCAATGGACCCCGAAAGATTTATGTAGAAACCTTCCCAAACCGTGGGTTCGTAATGTTCCGGGCAAAGAATCAGCTCTAAACATCACAACCCCACAAGGAACATGGCACACCCACCTTCAACGCTCACTGTGCCTCGTAAGTTTTCAAACCGCGTGCCACGCTCCACATAGATTGATAATTGGATCAGTCCTACCAAAGAAAAATAAAAATATCATCTTCAAAGCATATGAGTTAGGTTAATTTCCTTACACTGATGAAACTGGTAAACCTGTATGGCACTGATAAGGATCCGAGAAAGCTCCATAATGAGGATGAACAATAAGGATAAGGTCCCCTGCCAAGCCCCCGATTGCAGGCAAAGAAACCCGCTGTGCCCACTCATACATTCACAATACGAGAGATTTGGGAGGAAATGCATGCTCTAATACATCTCATAAGGTGAGTCGAGTACCCATTCTTGACGTGTGACTTCAAAAATGTGCAGGTGCCCAACTAATTGTGTCATAGGCCTTCTTGACGTCAACTTTGGCGCACACCAGAGGACCATCGTCTGATAGATAGTTGATCATAATCTCTCGGGTGATAAGGGGGATATCACTCGCAATGCCACGTACTTCAGATAAAAAGCTTGAGACCGAGAATGGTTATAACTGTGCAAGCACCGCTTTAACCTCGCAACAATGATCTTTCTCGAGATGCACTATAGATAGTATTGCAATGTGAAATGTGCCTATAATCATGCATGGAAATGTGTTGGGACCTTAGGAACCAATGCCAAAATCACTTAATTCTCCTAAGCATACATCCGGGATTTAAAAGAAACCACAGCTTCACAAAACATCCCTCCCACACAATACTCCACGCTTGAAAATAGAGCAAACCATCTGGCCCTGGTGGCCTGTGTGGGTCTATTGAGGTCATGGACCCTTGATCTCCTCAAGGGTTATCTCACTATTTAAAATGTCCAGATGCTGCTGGGACCACAAGAATCCCTCTCTAAAGCTATCTTAAATATCCAAAGATATTGGCCTGAGGGATCAACACATAGCACATTCTCTGAAGTGGCTAAGGCCTGCTGATGGCCTCCTGATCATCCGATTTCCAGCACCCATTAGCCAAAGTAATAACTTTATCAAATTCCTAAGATTCCTAGCTGGCAAAATTTCTATGGAAGAAACTGGTGTTCGGGCTCCAAGCTTAAGCCACGAACTCGGGATTGCTTCAGAACCCCTCCTCAAGACGTGCTAGATCATGGTAAGTCTTTAAACAATTTTTTCCATTTCACCACCGTGAGGGGGTCGACTGACTGGGCTTAGCAAAGCGCATCAGTCATTCTGAGAGACTCGCATCCACAACCCGATCACGCAGCTCTTA
Organism: Tetrastigma voinierianum; assembly: GCA_016808115.1. Taxonomy (NCBI): domain Eukaryota; kingdom Viridiplantae; phylum Streptophyta; class Magnoliopsida; order Vitales; family Vitaceae; genus Tetrastigma; species Tetrastigma voinierianum. The sequence goes on from JAEQBH010008126.1 coordinate 61,997, forward strand.
CCAAAAGTGTGAAGGGGTTGAAGACTTGGCGACTGCCTTCACTCTCTCTCTCTCTTCTCTCTCTCTCTCGCTATGATCAACCTATACATGGGTGTACCATACCCCATTTTGCCAAGATTCCTTACTAATTCAAGGAAAGCCAGCGGTCAGCCCAAAAATTAAAAAATTCGGCGGTATGTCATGCCCCGGCCCAGCCTAACATTTGGGTTGCAAACTCTAGGCTATGATCCGATAAACCAGGATGGAGAGGACTCCGCCATCGAGACTGGGAAACATATCCATACAAAAGCAGATCTATTTCGAGGCAAGAGCCTAGCTTCCTAGCTATAAAATTATCCCCCCCTCACGGCTCATCCACGCAAAATGGGGTCAAGAAAGGACATCCGCAGCCCAAGATTGAACAAACACTGTGGAAAATCATTCATGGCCGTGGTCATTCATCATGCCACCCCACCCCTCGCTGTCGCTGACAATTCTTCTCTCATTCATCATTCATGGCCGTCCCCATAAGACTACAGCACCCATAAACCCTACACTGATTCAACCCCAAAACTTTTGCAGTTAGTAAAGCAAAGGGAGCATGAGTTAGTTTTTCTTGATAATTGGAATGCTTTTTCGCTTCTTTTACCCCACTTAAACCCAACATCCTTCTTGATGACTTCGATTAAATTCTTTCACAAATTTTTGTATTCTTTAGTCAAGGTTGCCCCTGGTAATACAAATTCTAATTATTCAAAAAAAAATTTTTCACAAAACCGCCAGAAACTAGCTACTCACACTTGTCGGGATCACTAGTCTCAATCGCCAAGCTTTCTTCATCAACTTGTATCCTGTGTGGCAATAAAAACATAGGAAACACAAACTTATCGTGCAAAATGAATCGTTTTTTCGCTTTTCTTTGGTGGCCTTTTGGCCTGCTTTATTCCGTTGTTTGCTTTTGCCCTTTGTATTAAATTTGACTATCCAAAAAAAAAAAAAAAGGTTAGAAAACAATCTTTCTTTCAAGCACATCCACCCATATTTTAAATGAATCATGATCGCCTAAGTTCTGTACATAAACGAGGATATCAATAAATAGACAATCAAAATTTTCTGAACAGAAAGTACACAAAATATGGTTCATTATTTCATGGAAAGTGCTAGGTGCATTAATTAACTCGAAAAGCATAACTAACCACCTATATAACCCACATCTTGCCTTTTTGTGCCGCTTCCATTCATCACCTCCTTCATTCTGCAGTAGGTAACTCATATGTTATCCACTTTCAATCATCAATTTTAAAAATACAAAGAACCATGCACCCCATCAAACATATCATCTAACCAATGAATTGGGATGACGAGCATTTCATCATATGTTATTTGATTTGCTCTGAATCAACACATCCTCCATGTCCCCAATCCTTCTTAGAACCAAAACATCATAACAACGCATGGACCTTTTTTTTTTCATCCCTCATATCCCTTTTCCACAATTCACCAACTTGCTGAGAGTTCCGTTCAAGAATACTCCAGTCAGCCTTAATGGTAGCACCAGTGGACAAAATCAATTGATGTTCGATCCCTGACAAGAGGTAACCCTTTGAAATCCCTCCCTTGTTACATCTTCAAATTCCTCAAAGGGAGAGAGAGAGAGAGACAATAGAACTAGGCAAAGATAAGTGTCAAGTTGGGCGAGACAGTGCCTCAGTAAAAAAAAAAAAAAAAAAAAAAGTACAATCAGAGGTTTGTTTAAGAACAATGCTCTTTAACCTCACTAGCCTTGCATAGAAATTCATTTTTCTCCTTTCTTAAATTCTCAAATACCTAAGTTTTTTACTGTAATTTCTTTTTACACTTTTTTATTCGTGTGTGTGTTCAAATAATTGGGACTGTATGTGTTGGCTTGAATATGGACTTGCTTGGCACTGTCTTCTTCAGGGTCGTGGATTGATATAATACAGACTACTGGTGTGTGAGTCAGGCTACAAATTGCCGAATCGGTTAGAACTGTGGGAGATGCATGTCAGGTGTGATGCATCGAATGTGAATGTGGAATATTAACATGACCGCATGTATGTTGATGTTGAATAGAATATACTTAAGTGTCAGGAATGACATGAATGTCTATGCACAATACATACAGTACTGCACGTCCATGTGTAGGTCTTCTGACATCGGGTCATGGGTTTGAGTGGCACAAATCGATTGTATCAGGTGCGTGAACACCCCATCATGGGTGTGGTACCGATTCGCACTCGGGTCTTGATGTTAAACTGTGGTGGGCTTTTCGATAATAATTAAGAATTTGATACCAAAGCGGCAACGCCAACCAAAGAATAATAATGAACCGAGGCCCGAGGCCAACCAAAAGAAAAAAAAAAAAAAAAAAAAACTATGGACACACCCCCTATAACATAGGAACAATGTTTAACAACACAAAGCCACCAACAATGATTCGCCACAAGCCTACAACCCAAGTAAAAAGAACAATACAAGAACCCGCCTGACAACCCGCAAGGCAACAAGGCCCTAACAAATGCCAAATAAAGCAGATCCAACCTACCAGAGATAAAGGCATAGGAAGGACCATCTCTCACATCGATTCGCTTGGCAGACTAATAACAACCTCTCTCGAGACCGTGTGTGTGTGTAAATACGAAGTCTAACATCATCACAAATGAGGTGAAAAATATAGCATTATCCGAGCATTTGTTCTCATGAATCTCTACTATTCGAAGGACCCTACAAGTGGTAGATACAGCACCCCCCACGCAATCTTCCTCAGACAGGGAGTCAAGGACTTTCCTTGTTGGCAATTACCCACAAGACTCCCAGCTCTCCACCTCCTGAGTCGAGAGACCCCCACACAACCATAGAATCCCTCCGCCAATACCACCAGAAATGGCAACCGAAGAATAAGTGGTTCTCGTCTTCAACATTATAATGACAAAAATACACAAGATATGTAGTCAAGGAGACCCCACTGAAGCTTATCCCGGGTAAATTCAATCTGCTTCAGACGGCCACCAGACAATGGTGAAAGAATGCCTCCCGATGGCTCGTGGTCCAAATCACAGTGCCACTAACAACCATCTGCCTTCTCCAAAGTGGTTCTATGAGCCATAAATGAAAACCCCACAGTAGAGTCCAACAGATAATATCCTCCCTAGGCATCGGAGTACGGTAGTCGGCACAACTGCTCTGATAAATGATAAGGCCACCTCAATTAGCGATAGGCCAATCTCCACCCCATCAATAACTACGCCCACCAGCCGTTACAAATGTGAATTGCAGTCATACGATCCGCCACCATACTGCTGGCTGAGAGGATCAACCGGGTTCCAAATCATGCCAGCTGTCGCCGCACCGTCACCCACCCAGGCTTTGTGCATAGGATCCGATCCTCTGGGTCAAGGATTTTCAGCCAACCCAGAACAACCTGGGGTAGGACCTTCGGTATCTGTAGTAGGCCCCCGCCGCAGATAAACCCCAGACCACGCCGCCCACAAGTGGAGTCCTTCTTAGCCCCACTGTCATTCCAGACATGCCTATAACATTTGAACTATTCAAAGTCTTTAACACGTCCGAGGCCTAAACCGCCTCCTCCTCTGAAGCACACACTGATTCCATTTAATCTTAGCACGACGAGCGCCCCTGGAATTTCCCTGCACTACAAGAAGTTATCGAATGACCGTCTGCAATTCTAGATATAGTATACTTGGGATAATAAATGAAGGTACCAAGACAATTGTATACTCGGAGGAAGACTAGCTAACTCGACCGGGTCAAGAGCAGATAGAGAGATTTGTTTCGTCCAAGATTGGAATTCTGGCCGTAATTCTTTGAATAAGAGGCATACAATCACCGTAGTGAGCCTTAGAAACAGGGACTCCTGGGATCTCATATAGGAAACTCCGTCAGACTCGAATAACCCCCGTGGCGTTCAAAATGTGTCACTCAACTCATGAGAAACTCCGCCAGAAAATGGCACTTTTCCGCTTGTTCACTTAGTCCCTAGAAGCAACTTGCTTAATTCAGCCCATGAAGACTCCCAACACCGAAATGCGTCCCCACTTAAAAAAAAAATAAAACATATCATCTCGTAGCATAAGTGGTATAATGGGATTTCAGATCCTGGTGAAATCGAAACCTTTCGTCCATCGGGGCACCATGATCCGAAAAGGCCTCCATCAAGTGGCGGGATAATAAAAAAAGATGATACGGTCCCTGCCTTAACCCGCTCGTTAGCAAAAACCCCGCAGCCCACCACTCCCATTTATCAAATCAGAGAAGGACGTGTAGTGATGCAAGTCATAATACATTTTTGGTCAGTGAGTAGGGGTTCCTGTCACAGGAGAGGATACTAGATACAACCCTAACTAATCGTGTCGTATGCTCTAGGATGTCAACCTTAGCGCACACCTGGAGGACCATCGATGGTAGTTTAACATAAGGTCTCGGTGATAAGGACATCACAAGAATGTTCACCTAAACAACAGCGGGTCGGGAATGGAACAAAACCAACCGAGTTCCATAATGGCTGTTAAATGAAAATGGAAAACCATCAAGGCTCAGCATAAGAAGTAGGATGTATAACCCCCCCACATGAAAGCCCGTGAAACCCGTTAGATCATGATCCATCTAGTGAAGGAGTCCTAAAATGTCTGAGGCGGAAGAGACCCATGGTAAGACGCTAAAAGTTCTGATTGCCCAAAAGACAATTTAAACGATTAAATAAATCATCACGACCATGTTATGAGACGTGAGTCCGAACCCACTCAGATACTTCCCATTTGCACACGACGTCAGGTGGGTCGTAGGTCGTGACCTGCATAATGGGCATGTAGTGTCGCCTCACATGCATAGTTTTTTTAAATTTATAAGATGCAATATGTATGCAATGGACACGGGTTTGACCAGAAATGATCATTTGCGTGTGCACCTTAGGGTGGGAGTAGCCCCTGTAGGATTTATCTCTACAGCGCATAGCTCACCCCATCATGGGACAACAACCCCTTCAATGGGTCAATGTGGTGGGGCACAGACACCCTGTAGGCCAACAATGGAGAATGGTCAGGCCTTAAAGTATATTTTTTTTATATGTAATGAAGTCCATAATCGTAATACATATTCTCTGCTTATATCGGGAAACAACATTCGTTCAATGTGCATGTATCACTCATATGTGAGAGGAGGTGCTATAACTCTCAAGACACAGGTATACCTGACTGTAATGGTTAGGTATATTGCAGGTTATGAATTAAATATGCAGGATGGTCTCAGATAATGACATGTGGAGTGAGATATCTGACACCCGACGGCACTTCCAAGTCGACAAAAGTCGTCGATTAGACCCCTGGCTTTCGGGTGCCACACCATCAATCCTTCTGTGAGGAGAATTCGGTGATCTAATTAAGGCTCAAGAACCATTCAGTATTCGTCGACAAGACCCCACCCATCATGAGAAGAAGCAAGACTGCATGTGGAGTGCACTACACCGCGATGGAGATCGATCACAGACAAAGTTTCTCATGAGCACTTAATAATCGATAAGTTCAAAGAGTCCTTTAAGAACTTTCAAAGAGAAAGTTTAAACCCTCAATTTTATTAATACTAAAACTTCCCACGTAGATAATGTTTCCTAATATACTTTTTCAAAAATATAAAGAATGTAAACTAAATATTCGCCATGAAAGCAAATATTCGCCAAAAACAAGAGAGGAAACTAACATACTCTTCCTACACCAAAAAAGGAAACTAGATATTTCTTAAAGATACAAGGTCATTGGAAATGTAAATCAGCCACAACTGAATAAATCAACAAGACATCACCTCAAATCAGAACAAATAAGCATATTCTTTGCTGTAGAGGAGGAGGGGTGGATCAGAGTCTCGACCGGGACATTCGCCTTGAGAAGGCTGAGAAAATCCAATGGAAGAAGGTCTCCTTTCTTCCCTGGGCGGTTCCCACAACCACCTTTCTTTCAAGGATTGCCCATTTACAAGGAACATGTTCTTCTCAGGAGTAACTGCTGATCTTCTAGGCTGCGATCGGCATTGTGCAAGCTTCCCTGGTCGGTGTCGAAGCTTCCGCACGTCGAATTCACCATAGTTGCATCTACAGAGTCGCCCGTCGTGCTTAGTTCCGTAGCCGATCTAAGGTCTTGCGCCTAAGCAGTGTCCCTCCACCCTCGTCAGGATCTCACTAGAGTCTGACTTCTACCGCCCTACCCAAATCGGGTTCTAAAGATTCAGCCTTGTTTTTTCAAACAGCCCGATGCCAATCACATCTACTGGGCTGCCCCACGCAGTTCAGATCCGCCGCCCAGCCTGGTCGACCAGCCGTATGCCCCGCCGCGCCGAGTCAGTTGCAGCTGCCGGTCGACTACGAGGTCCGCCTTGCTCAAAAATGGGATATGTTTCGCATGGGACCAAAACTTTCGGGTAACTCTCTCTGACCCACCAGGGTTCTGCCAACCCGTCCCGCCGGCCACCGGGTTCAACCCATCCTCGACGCGGTGCAGGAATATACCCCAGGTAAGGGAACCAATGTGGGTCCCGTCGTTGTTCGGACTCGTCTCTGGGACTTTGGCAAACCGATGGAGCCTAAAAGGAGGGGAGAGAGAGCACTCTAGGTCACCAGGTTCTCCGAAGAGTGGGGAGGTTCGGTGGCTTGGTTGGGCCGGCCGTGATATGCCGGGCGTCGGGCCTATCCGCCGTGAAGGATGCTGCGGTTCGAGGGGGTTCGGGGAAAGCCGTCTTGCTTGGTCTGCCTCCACCGCCCACCACCGCTCTGCTTCTAGGAAATGTTTTTTTTCCACCAGCTTCTCGCACTTGTCGTTCACTACAAAGGTCTAGCAGTAGCCCCCACTGCTTCAGCTGGGTCTATGTTCGGGACGTGCAGGACGATCACCTCTCAAGTTAGTTTCGACTTCAAATGGAGACTGGCGTTACCATGAAACAAAGTCATAAAGGTGCACAGATGTATGCACATGAGGCGAGGTGCGCTTCTGCAGTGGAATTGTTGTCAATGTCAGGCTCACTTTGCTTTCAATACTGCTTGCTTTTTGCAAAGAAATCGCCTCCAAAATACCAAAGAAATTAACAAGTCAAAACTCTCGTCTCGGGGTCCAAGTCCGATTTACTTGAGATGACGCACCATCTTTGTTTCTCGAGCTGTGAAGACATCCCAAGCAACAAACACCAAAAGCATGTACGGTTGGTCAAAAATCAGAGTCGAGAAAGGGGTCTCGAGATAAATAAAAGGGTACAAGTGTTGTGTGTGCTGCTTGTGTTACCCTAATATGACACAAGTAAATGTCGATCCTAGTAAGTGTAAGCAGAGTGCACTGGGGACTTCAAGGTTTATGCTTGAAGGTATAAGAATATATGTGAGTCGAGAAGGATAAAAGTAATGTATCACCACTTGGAGTAATTTTTGTGGTGTGACACTGGACAGAGAGGTGGGGCTAAGGAATCTTATGAATTTGTTATTTGCATCCTTCAAGTAGCCTCGGGCTTTGACCCTTGAGACTCATGACTAATCCAAGGAAGGTAGGGACTTTATAACCTTCTCCTACTCAGACTGCGTGGTTTGATGTTGGGAATTCTCGCACTATCTCAAGCTGACCGTGGTGATTTTCTAATGATATAAATGTATATTTTTATATATATGGAAATCTTGAATTAACCGGGTATGATGTTTTTAAATATCCATGGTTGAATGCTTGTGAAATTGTTTTAAAGCATGACATTTACATAGACTGTGGTGAGAGTCCTGATTGATGTAGTGGACACAGGATCACACTACCCAATGGGTCAGAGTCCCAGGTCATAGATATACTGGATGTGGGCATATCTCGGTGGTTTAGTCCAGCAATTTGTCAGCTCGAATGACGGCTAGTCCCCGTGGAAAGCCCAAAAGAGGCAATCGCCTCCGATTAGGTTGAGATGGTGGTAGTATTGCATTCATGTGTTTCCATCATCAACCTATTTTTTAAAATGCTCATGTTTTGAGATATTTTGAATTATGTATAAATTGAAATGTTTTATGAGCATGGCTTGTTGCTGGGATTCCACTTACTGAGTTGTCAACTCACCCCATTATCTCCACTACAATGCCGTACAAGACCCGCTACGCATGAAAGTCGGACCCCGCAGGTTTTCGAGGATGGGAGTTTGTATGCCAACCTAGCTTGTTGGTGGTCGAAGCATGCATTTTGATGGAATATTTAGTGTTACGTGGATATTCAAGACTATATTCGACAAGACTTTTCAGGATCATTGTATATTCGTCAGCCACTCAGTTTGAACCTGCGAAATGTTATTTTGATCAAGTGTAAGTGTATGCTTTTGGTACATCGAGGAATTTAACTCAGATCATGTGTGATGCCTGAGACCCGGAGTAGTATTTACTACGCTCTGTGATTTCTCATCCAAGTGATAAGCTTAAATTCGTTATGAAAAAAAAAAAAAATCAGTGGTAAATAGTAACATAACCAACTGTGAATTCTGGGGTAGACAATGACTCTATAAGATGGGGCTACTCCGACAGATCTAGTCGCCATGGGCACCTCCTAACCCACAGGTATCACGGCTCTGCATCACCACTCCTAAGTCATGTACAATGCGAGCTTACTGGTTTTCACTAGCAAGAGGGGGTCCATTAAGGGACCCTCTTTATCCCCTTTTCTCGTTTCTCTCTCTCTTCTTATCATATGGAAGCCTTCTCGAGATCATTATCCAAGGCGGCTCTACATCCTAGTTTTGATTTTCACCCAAAATGTAAAGGAATCAAGTTATCTCATTTGTGCTTTGCTGATGATTTTTTTTTTTTTTTTTTTGATAACTGGGTGGTGACTTGGCCCGCTTACGTATCCTATATAATCCCTCAAATCTGAGAACCGATCAGGTGCCTCCCATTACCGGGAATTCTGGGTCCCCCCAGAGGCTCGAACCCCGGACCCTCCGCCCCTTGCGAGGCAGCAGTCCTAGCCAAACCGAGGCTCTCGAGATATATTTTTATTTTCACAAAGAATGCGCACTACAGAAAATGCCACAGGATGATAGGGCGGTTCTAAGGCATTCTCTGAATGCGAAAACAAACAGGATGTCAGGTTCGTGTGGGTTAATGATGGGTAAAAGCTAATATCCTAAAACACTTACTTTGAACAACAAGTCTATGAAATACTGGGTGTTCCGCTCATTTCCTCCAGCCAACACTCTGACATTTCTAGACATGGAAGATGGTGGCCAGATTCACAAGGCCAAGAGATCCGTGGTCTCGCGTGCAGTGTCAAGAACTTATATCCTCCGTTTCTATAGCATTCAAACGATCGCGCAACTATGTTCATCCCTGTTACTCGGTTATAAAGACTCACGCATTTTTAATGAAGTTTCGCCCGCAAGGATGAATGTCTTAGTTAAGGTTGGATGGAAGGCTGCCTTCCTCGCGGGCGATATAGAGGGTGGTATCATCGCATCGAGTTATGGATCAAAGGAACACAAACACTATCATGAAGCACATTACACATCTGAATTTGGCCCTATAGAAGGACCTCATCCGTGGTCAGCGTGAGGTTCCGCTGCCATGTGGCGCATAACTGAATGCTAGACTTCACAGAAGTTCCTGAGTCATGGTACCCTTCAAATAGAGGATGTAAGGAGGCCCTCATCGTGCATGAAAGTGTAACGGGGCCAGACCTTCTTTAATGCCGAAGATTTTTGAACTCACCCAATCCTTCCCTCCCTTGGGAAAGGATTCCTGCATGACCTCACATTCGGTGAATCACAGATGTTTTTTTGTCATGGATGGTGTATGAACTGGTCACACATCTCAAGATATCTTTGATAAAATTTTTCATAAACAACCAACAATACATTTTGACACCCCTCCGTAGAGGATGTTATTTTCGACACATCCACCATGTTTTACCGTTACCGCTTGAACTCCATTATGCCACGCAGCCTATGGTACACTGGAATGCAGCTGTGTGGTTCTCTCAGGCAATTAAAAGACACTCCTTCATTACCTGGCTAGTTATCCAAGACAGGCTATCCACTCAAGACAAGCTCCTTACACTGGCACTTCTATCTCTCAGGTTTTCTACGCCGTTTGTTATGATAGAAACCATTTATTCTTTTGAGTGCCGTGTCACATCCAGATCTGATGAGGCTCTAGACACTATGTGGTCAATCTGTGCTACCAGGAGGCATATGAGAACGAGTTCCGTTGGGTGACTACCCGTAAGGGTAAATCCTTTTGCTCTATCACTAAGAGGATTGTTTGGGAGCTACCATATATATCACTCAGGAGACAGAGAAATGCTAAGAGTCCATTTACATTTCTTTATTTCACAAGGATTCATTTTTATTTTTATTTTTGATAATTAAGAATTTATTACCAAAGTAAGCAACGCGCCTCACCCAAAGAACATTAAAGCAAAGAGGCCCGAGGCCGAAATGCCAAAGAAAACCGACAAAGACCTCCCCCTATAACAGGAACGCACCAGCCCGAACAACACAAAGCCACCAATGAAAAAAACGCTTCCACAACCGGCAAAGAAAACAATGTCAAACACAACCCGACAGGCAAATGCGGCCCCAACAATTACAAATCAAGCTGTACCAACCTACCATGAGATAAAAGTCATTAATAGGGAAGGACCATCTCACACATTGATCCTCGTTTCATGACTATCAACAACCTTCAATACCAAATACGAAGTCTAACATCATCACAAATGAGGCAAAAATAGTGTCATTGGAGCATAGTTGTTCTCTCTTTGAATTCTTCTATTCCATGACCCCACAAGTAGGAATATAGTGAGCACCCTTCACGCACCCTCCTCCTTGTAATGTGTAGAAATATGACTTTCCCATTGGCAATTCCACCATAAGAATTGTCTCCACTCTGAGTTCCAGAGACCCCACACAACCATAGAACTCTCCTCACCAAACAGGAAATGCAGTATAACCCAAGAATAGATGGTTCCTATCTTCAACATTAGCACCACAAATTACACAAGATATAGAACCGATGAGACCACTGAGAAGCTCTTCTCCCGGGTAACCAATTGCTCTGTGACGCTCAACCAGATACAGGAGCATGCTCTCATGGCTCTGGGTTGGGAAACCGTGATCACGCGCACTAACACCCACTGGTCAGGAAGTGTTCCAAAGGCAAGAAGATGTTGAAAACCTTAAGGATTCGGGTCCAAGAGATAGTATCCTCTCAGAGGCATCAATATGGTAGAACGGCACAACTGTCGACTCTATTTCCCTCATTTGTAATGATGTCGCTCAATCAAGTTTCCGTAACGTTGGGCTTACAACCCCGGTCAAAGCCATTTACGTGAGATGGTCTTTTCCTGGTTATCTTGCAGCAGAGGCCACCTGTACATGCAAAGGAGGTCGGCGCGGTGCGTTGTTTGTGGTCAGGCCCTGATGTACAGCCGCCGCAGCATACTATGATCTGATTACGTCTAGTTTTCTTTAGATTCTGCGGTGGACCCGTGTCTGTCATGTATTGCTCGTCCTCGTCCGTGATGTGGTTTTTGGGAGTTTTTTGCTGCAAGGCATTATTGCCCTTTTCTCATTCTTAATTATATTGTTTTGGTTGGTCAGATGGCTCATACCAGATTTGTAATACGTTTGTAGTTTTTTATTGCTTTATCGCAGCCAGATTCGCTAATGCCCCTTTCCATGTTTTTCTTAATTTTTCTTTGCAAAAAGTGGGAGGTGTCGGGCCCGTTTTTCTGCTTTTCAAATTAGGCTGGTTCTTGGTTTTTTTTGGGGCTTTGCCTTTGGTAATAAATTTTACTTATCCAAAAAAGAATATCAAGACTAGAGGCTACTATGGCGAGGTTTCTAGAGAGTTTAAGCCGAGAGATTCAAAATGTGGTGGAATTGCAACATTATGTGGAGTCATAGATATGGCATATTGATACAAACCCCACTGTCCTCGTAGAGAGACCCGCATGGATCTGTGAGATTAGCTCTAAGAACCGCCTAGTATCTGGGTTTGACGGAAGACGCCAACTCACGCTTATAAAGAAAAGAAGAACTCAGATGTGATGCCACCTGATGCCTGAGATCCGATTGATAAGTCTTGATGAACGCCACTTAATAACCGATAAGTTCAAAGAGTCTTAAGAACCAAAGAGAAATTTCCCCCACTCACTTTATAAATGCTAAACTTCAGAGAATGTGGATAACAAACCTTAAATCCATCCTAAACTAAAATATTGGGGTTAAGTAAATATCATTCAAAACAAGCAAAGGAACTAACATTCTTTCCTAAATTAACATCACTAAAAAAATGTCCACGATGAGAAGCAAAAAAAGGAAACTAGATAATAATTTGTGGCTACCAGAATCAAATCACCGCACATGGAATAAATCGCATCAAATCAGCACAAAAAATAAGAAGAATGGGGAACAAAACTCGCAAGAAGAAATCAAGAACAAATCACCAATAAGTTTCCAATACAGCAAATAAGAATTGTGTCAAGATTAAACAAGAACAATCAATACCAAATTAGTTTCAAAATAGCAGCAACGATACAAACGCCCAAACAGAATCAACATTCAGAAGAATCGCCCCACAAGCAAATCAACAAGTCAAATCAACAAGGCAGATTTGCTTCTATTTTAACGTTGATTTCCTGCAGATTTGATGTTGATTTGCTTTTATTTTGGAGCTGATTTGCTGCAAATTTGGTATTGATTTGTCTATTTTGGAGCTGATTTGGTGTTGATTTGTTCGATCATTGCATTTGTGAGCTTATTCGTGTTGATTTGCTCTTGATCATATGCTGATTTGTCTCTTCGATTACGCTATATTTTTTTGTTGATTCGTCATGGATTATTCTGACAAATGGGACAGATTCCTGCAAAGCCTTACCCTAGCAGATCTATCTACTTTCGTTTTTTCGCTTCTCCTCATGGACATTTTTTTTAAGTGTTAATTTAGGAAAAGTATGTTAGTTTCTTCTTGTTTTTGGACAAATATTTACTTTCCTCAGGCTCCATTACTAGTTTCTCAGCCTATTAATATCCAAAAAAAAAAAAAAAAAAAAAAAAAGTTTAGCCTATTTAAAGGCTTGTTATCCCCACATTCTGTAGTTTTAGGCACACAACATCTCAGAAGGTCGATGATAACTCAAGCAACGTAACTATAAGGCGAGATGGTCTTTCCCCTCTTACTATCCTAGGCCCTCGTGGAGCGGTCTCCAGACTTGTGGTCTGCTTGTTGTGTTCCTTGTACTGCACCGGGTCAGGTACCGTGTTGTTGCCTGAGTCATTCAGCATGACTATGTGGCTCGTGTGTGTCTGCTTCTTCCTATCGCTTCCTTCACGCCTGCCTCCGCGCTGGGGCTGGGTCGCCGCCTCGACCCGTGGACCGTATGCTTCGTCAGTGGCCAGGCTGGGCCGTGCTCTGCCAGGGCTGTTACTAGGTCAGCTTTATCATGGTTTTTTATGTTCGCCGATGCCCTTCCTGGCGTTTTTCTTTTCTCTTTTATGAGTTATCCGCTTTTTTGGTTTTATTATATTGCCGTATGGCCTCGCTTCTCAGATTGTTCCTCGCCTGGGGCTCACCTTGGTAATAAAATTCTTACTATCCAAAAAATTAAAAGAATTCACTTCTGTCTAAAAAGAACCAATCCAGCTCTGCTATTCCCGTGGTCGTCAAGACGCCTATCAATCTGACTCCATCATCGATCAGGCATCCCTACATACCCAGGCAAAAAGCCCTGCCGCTCTATACAAACAGGCCGATGTCTTCCATCCGCCAGGTCTTTCATTCTTCCATTAACCAACAAGGGCGTCCCACGTTAATTTTGCTAAGGTATCAATTATGCATATTCCTACTCAAATGTGTATATGCCATGTCCCATGCTCCTCACGTCCTCATCCATTCCTCACATACAACTTACAAGGATAAACCGTTTTCAAAAAACAAAAGATATCGTTTGTTTGTGATTAACCCCATATTTGTGGACATTTTGATAAATAATTGTGACAACCTGATATATTACAGTAGTGGATACATTCGATAAATAATCAGTCAGAACTCCTAAAATCATGTGTGACACCATACACCCACTGCTCATGGAAGTCCCCGCAGATATGAAATGCAATATGCCATTTTCATACCAATTCATGTTATGTCATACATGCATATACGAATATAATTCACAAACAACCATCATGTTATTCATTAATCTCATAGAATAACACAACAAAGACATAACAATGAGATCGGTCCTAAGTAATTCATCTTGAATTTCAAAACACCGCAAATCAACTATCCAAAAACAAATTCCTCGAAACTCCTAAACACCCGCTCCCCCCCTCCCACTGGACTAAAAATGCACAATAACTCACCAGCAACCCACAACCACGACCGGCCCAGCAGATCGCTAAACTGGCGAGGAAACCTTCCTCTGTGGGAGCTTCTGTCAAACTCCTCTGGCCTGTGTCTCATACCGCGCTCTTGTCAGAGGATGAACTTTCGCCTCCTCCAAGCACAGAAAGTACAGCAGAAACAAATTCAGTCCATTGTCTAAAATTTAGAGAGAAGGTGTGAGCTTCTCTATGCTTCCCTCTCTCTTTCTTTACTTCTTTCTCTTTCTCTCTTTTTCCCTCTCTCCCCATCCTGGGCCCTGTGAAATCTGGGCAGGAGGTTCAAGGGATGTCCTTCATGCCATACACCTTATTGCCTCTCTTTACTTCTTATCCACTTATCCTAACTTTGATTTTCATCCTTATTGTGACATGCCACCATCAGTAGCTGGCTTGACTTAACCCACCCCATCGCCAATGGTTTCACCCACAGTGCCGTGTGTCACTGACTCGCGTCACAAACATGAAATTCAACGTGGTAGCTAGATTTCCTTTAGATTTCAAACGTATGAGTCCGCTACAACCGGGCATCTAAAAAATTCTGGATTTCAATCGTTCATCGTGTTACCCTTCAAAAAAATTTTATTTTCTAGGGTTTTACAATGATTTGTGCCTGGCATTCGATGCAAGGTCATTGGACCGCATGGATGATCCAAGTTTAGGTGTAAGTCAAAATATGGGCTCAGTAGTTTTCTGGTCAAAATAGGTTATGGACTAATTTCCTAAGAGATTTTGCTAAGAAAGGTAAATTTATGGTTTATAAGGGAAATGTAGATTTAGAAGGTTTTAGAGGATAACAACATTCGAAAGTTTTCGTCAGGTTGAAAATTCGCTTATGGAAATTCTAGAGAAAATATGAGGATGGTGAGGAGAGTAGAGTTTGCACAAGAGTAGTTACTTAATTGGTTATCAAAAGATCCACACACAAGATATGGGAGATGGAGCAATACGCTACAATCAACTATGGACTGTTGATTGATAAGCCTGACAAAGATTCCCCCGCCACCACAGAATCCACCTAGGTATGAGAGGAGGTGCCACGAACTCGTCCTCCCAAGGGAATCCAAAAGCACCCAAGATAAGAGAACAAGAGAGAACTCTTAAAAGAGAAATCAAAATATTATTGGGTTAAACTTGAACAATTGTCAAAGACTACATTGTGGTATATAGCCCCATACTTTCTGGGAATCAAAAAAAGCAACTTACTTTAACTAGGAAAAGAAACTTTCTAAATTACAAACAACAACTTCTACTTAACTAGGAAAGAAACTTTCTAAATTAAGGTAAAAGCAAATCTAAAAGAAAAACTTTCTAAAATAAATAAAGTAAACTTCTAAATAAATAAACCAAATCTTCCTAAAATAAATAAAGAAAACTTTCTAAAATAAATAAAGAAATCTTTCCTAAATAAATAAATAAACTTTCTAAAATTATGCGCAGCTCCACATCGTGGGTTTGTCCAAGTCCACCACGTTTTTTTGGCCTTCCAAGGCCCAAATGAGGTCCGCTGCAAAAAGGAGTCTTTTCTAATTGTATCTAATGCGCCTTGTCCTCCCCAATCCACCCCTTCAATAATTAGACTCCGAATTCCCAATGTGTTCAGGTGGCGAAGGGGGATGCTCCTGCATCACATCTGCATTTGTATACTCTTTTCTTGCAAGAGCTATACTGGACAGCTGATAGCTTTGTGGCCTAGCCACATCTCCATAGCCTCCCAATATCTTTCCACTTCATAGAACAAATGATCAATATCGATCCTCCTCCCTCAAGGTCGCCTCCTAAAATGATGTGCCTCAACCTGGGACTGATGCATCTACAACCTCCCTTCGTAGGCTCGTTGCACCGCATGTGCAATGATAGCATCCGCCGCACCAGCTTTATAATCGTAGTCTAAAAGACCACAAATGCGCTCTATGAAGGTTTGTCGGTCAAAGTGCCGGTAGGTGGCTTGTTGCTTCACTCCACCGCCCCTCGACGCCCCTCTCTTCTCGACCCCCTCCTTCACGACTTCCCCACATCTAATATAAAAAAAAGCAAATAGAAAATTTAGACTTTCTTCAGTTTAACTAGTATATGACATCCCATCCTGGTATTCATTTACTCATTTTCTGAACCCCTAAGGCTATGGTTCTCTAACCCTAGTGTTCATCTTTACCTATATGCTTTTTTTTTTTTTGGATAATTTACCTATATGCACTTTTTTTTTTTTGGATAAGTACCTATATGCACTTTACCATGTATATAATTCATACATTAATGAGCTATTTAGCACAAAAACATGAATCCACGCGAACTAAGTGCCCAATGGATACTATTACGCATTCAGATAAAGGGATGTTAAAGCCAGATTGGCCTCAGAAGGTTGTCGATAGTCCGCAAAATGTATCAATGTGCAGAGATGGTCCTTCCTATTAATATTATTTTATCTCCAGGTTGAAGCTTGATTTGTGATTGTCAACCCTGTGTCACCGTTGTGGGCGGTTCTGTGTTGCTTCTTTTCTTTCGCTCCCAACGGGCTCTCTTCAGTCTTTATCGTGGCTTATGTTGTCTCGATGTTGCCCACCCTGGCACTATGTGGAGGAAGGTCCGCTTTCTTCGACCGTCGGCCCCCTCTCTCGCCCCTGCTCTTGGTGTATTCTCATAGCAAGGTTCTTTGGTAATAAATTTAATTATCCAAAAAAAACATGAATCCGCTATAACACTACATGTGATCTAGACCTATGTATCGCCAAGCCTCTAGGCAAATGTAAGCTCAGAGGTCTAAGGATTCAACATAACAATAAGTCATGACGCCTAAACGACGGGGTCCAGACGACCAACCGCCAACCTGCAAAATACCGTCATGGGCATCGTTTTCTTACTACACTATCACGGTCTCATTCACCGAGACCCATTTAGAAGTGTAAGAACCCACGCACTTCTATAATCATATAATCTTAATATTACCCAAGACTATATCACAATAATCCCAAGAGCTTATTACAACACTCTATACAAAATCCACATATTAAAACTACTTGTCTTAATATTTTACAAGTGAGTATCAAGGTCACATGTTCACTCTTTCTTCACCATGCTTTTACGAGCCTCACCCACCTTGTTTGTCCCTCGCAGACTAAATGTTCATAAAGGTGAGCCACGCTCACAAAATAACTTCACAGAGATATGCTATTTCCCACTTGGTGTACAGATGGGTATTGTCGCACACTCACCATAAATATCCCATGTAAATGTAATTTCAACATAATCCTCTGTTATGCTATGAAATGAGATGTAACCTCAATCATGTACTATGCCCGCAAGTCTCATCGACGTCCACACAATGCACAAGCTAATGTGTGTGATAAAACCATCATGATGTTCTATCCATTATCATTTCCAAAACAAAATTTTATTTTATAAACCAACCATCTGATAATGGGCAGGTGTACTCCACGATCTTTTCTTTTTTTTTTTTTATAATTACTCATCATCTTTGTCAACAAACATGCCTGTGTGGGTCGGGCTTAATTTTCATGGGTCTCACCTGTAGGTTTTAAAATTTCCTTCCTACACTTGGAAAGGCTTTCGCCATTGACACATATATAAACAAAATACCGCCATCCACAATGCCTCATGCTCATCATGGGAACAACGTTGAACTTTGTTCACATCGCTTCCACTCATCAACCAGTCAAGGATGGTGTGTGATGGCACCATACTATGAAACTCTGAAAATGTAGGCTTCAAGATATTTAATCAATAATTCTTCGTCTAGACAGATAGGCAAAACCCTAGATTTTTTATTGGATAAATAAGATTTTATTTCCAAAGGCCAGCACCACAAAACTGAATACACGTGTGTGCAGCCCATAGTCTAATAGGTAAAAGAAAACTGACAAACACCTCCCTAAAATTAGGTGCAAGGACAGTCCGAACAAATCACCAACAACCATCAAGGACTACTAAGACACACAACCAAAATACAACCACCACATCACGGTAAGATATACACCCAAAACCAAAACCCGTACCTTCACTCCCTCGAAAAAGTGGCAAAGACAAATCAAGGCCCATCAGAGATCGCAGCCCCTCGTTATATACCCATCAATCACCAAGACAATCCACCATGGCTACTATTATAGCAGCAATGCCAAGAGGGAAGGACCATCTTCACACATTGATCTATTCTCAGATTATCCAGCCAACCTTCCGAAACTGGAAATTTTAAATGTCTAATCGCTATGAGCCGTAAAAATGGCATCACGGGAGACAACGGCACTCCATGAACCTACACCTACCGGGCTCACAAGATAAATGGTAGCACCCCACGAACTCTTGGCACAGGAGCAAAACGCCTCTCCCTCGTGTGGGGTAAAAAGTACCACCCATACATTCATTTCCAAATACCTGAGATTCCGGAATTCCCACACACCTGTGTCCCCAACCAAAAACAACAGAAGAATCAAGTGAACTGGAAGAAACAAGCAGTAGGATTCGTCTTCAAATATTCAGCCCAAATAGTAATACAATACATGAGAACACAGTTAGTCATACCCCACCCGAAGTTTTCCTCTATCTCTGCAGAACACCCATCCAAATGGTTATCCAAAAACACAAATGATGTCTCCGATACTGGGAACCCATTTTCTCTCTTCCTCAGATCCCCTGAGACATGATGAAAAAGACTACGCTGCTAGAATCATCTCTCAGCAAAATCTGAATAACTAGACGAATGTGGTGGGTCGAACCCCGGCAGCTGGTTTTTCGCACCCGAGGTTCGTTCCAAGCACCATGTGGTGACACATGGTCAGAGTGCATGCCACGTGGTCAGATGAATCGGGGGCACTTGGCACTTGAGTGGCTAAGTACATGCCCGTGAATGCAGTCATTATGTTGGGACATTTGAGTTTTACTGAGGACACGTGTGGCCTTTAACTGTTATGTGTCATGCATGTTCGAGAACATGTTCAGGCTAGAAGGTTTAATGATTTACTTGATCAAACATGGTGAAGGGAAGAAAGAAGAATTTGAAGTTCAGAACACCAGACATGGGAGAGGAGGAGAACTAGGGAGGAAAAGACTAGAAAATATAGAAGAAAGGGAAAGAAAGGGAAGGAAGGAAGAGGAGGGAGGAAAAGCTACAAAGACCTATTATTTGTATGCTTCAAGTGGATCAAGGACTTGATCCCACACAATTTAAAAGAGATAGAACTACTCATTTAAGGCTTCTCTCTTTCTCAAGCCAGCTGGTAAGTGGAAATGTATTGGTCACTTCTAACACTCCTCAATGGAGGAGAGTAAATAGATTTCAAGAAGGTGGTAAAATGTCAGGTCTCCCAGGGAGATGCCCAATTCCTTCTCACCCCTGGGAATGTGCTCCGCCATAACCCTGTCCGAGACTATTACTCTAGCCGTTAGTAACTGGAATTGCAGAACAACATAATTCCTTAAATGTGATCTATCCACTTACGACTCTACATGGAGAAGGGTCCTGCCCTCTCCTAAGACGGGTTTCCTGCTCACATGAAATTTGAGATCTGGATCCCTCGGTAAGCAGAACCGCTTCAAGTTCGATATTCGTTTTACCCATAAGAGGAACATGTTTCTCTCAGAGAGAAACATTCGTGGTTTCAAAATGCCGAGCTCTAAAACACCCTGTGTGCTTACCCAGGGGGCCAGGTCGCGCCTCGTGCCATGGCGTAGTCGTAGACGCCGATGTCGCCGGTGGAAACCAGCAGCCCGTGGTCTCCACTGGGCTTTGACCACGAGGCAGCCCCGTCGTGCGGCTGTTCACCAGAACTGTGTGCAGTCACCTGGTTCTGCTGAGCTGCGGTCGGGACCGCTGATTCGATGATGGAAGTTCTCACCCCAAGATGTCGAACTCGCCCCAGGGCGGGATCTCCCACCGCCCACCGATGTCAGTCGTGAGAGCTGCAGCAGGAGGCGCAGGTCGCTGGGTGCCGCCGAGGGTTACAAGGGGTTTCATGTAGCAGCACCGCCGCTCCCAATGCGGCTGTTTGGAAACCAGCTGCGCCAAAGCCAAACACGCCACGCCACGCCTCATGCCGGTGACGTAGGACGCCGCGTCTCTGGTACGCCCAATGCCGGCGACGCGAGTGTCGATGGTCGCAGACGTCGCACGGCCACGCGTCGCATTAGATCACATCATCCGGTAAGATAACACTCTGCGACATCCGAGGTCAGGCCTGAACACTGATCCTCGGTTTCGATTTTGGTTCGCATCCGAACTTGATGTCGCGTCCCATGCCACACGCCATCACACGATGCTGGAAGCTGGTGATGCTGGTGTCACCTAATTTGAAGCACCGGCCAGATGCTTTCCGCATGTTGTGAGAAATGCCCACATTCGTACATGGTTCTCGAACGTGGTCCTTATGGTATGAATCCTAACGATCCAATGAGGTTCGATGGGTCGGTAGGATAATGGTGGTCTGAAATGGGTCAACAATGGCACAAGATAGATGGCGCTACACTAATCAACACACCAAAAAATGAGTAGAAATAGTCATGATGACAATGGCTAGGAAACTTAATCTGGTCTAGATGATCGGGCTCCCCATCTACGACAAGGCCACGCCACCCATCCTGGGTCGGGTCTGAGAGGCAAAGCAAGGTCCGCTCACTCAGCCCACTGGTTTGATACTGGTTCATTCATTTCACATGTCGAAATGAAACATGACCGTTAAATTTGGTTTGTGGTGAAGCTAAACCCAAACACATCCGTGAGAGGCGTAGGTTAGTTCATTGATCTCACTATAAGTGCTCAACTTCATTGGTACTTCACTGGTTGTAGTTTTCATCCTTTGGGTTGCTAGACACAAGCCACAGGGTTAATAATTTATTGACAAGGATTTGCGATGCATCACAACCATCTATAAATTTTCGCACGAGAATGATTTAGATAGTCACGTCGTGGTCGTTAATACTGTGTCAGGAATGAAGTTTCATCGACACCGCCACATTCTGTGGTCAATAAGTTGCTGCTTCCCAATCAGGCTTGTTTCTTCGCTCACGCTTCGGGCCCGCCGTGCGCGTCGCGTCTCACAGGCGCTAGTTGTTATGTTTTTCTGGTCACCCCATCCGGGGCTCGTCATGGTTGTTTCGCACGCCCTTTCCTTATGTTTCTTGTGGGAGGTGCTGTCCGTCGTTTCTGTCACGCCACAGTTCGTGGTTCTCGCTTTAGATTGCTGAGCCACACGCCTTGTATTAAATTTTACTCATCCAAAAAAAAAAAGATCTATCCACTTTCAACTCCATTTTACCTTAAATGTATTCAGCCGGAGCTAGTTCGTAGTTTTCCGTACAATAGATCTCGTGGATCGGTTTTGCTACATAACTCAACATCACATCAAATGAATGATTTAATTTGTAAACTCGACCAGGAACAGGCTTCCTTAAACAGCTCCATCCACTCGACTGACTCAAATCATCTGTGGAGCTGTGGTTCAGTAGCCGGGTCTCATATGAAAACTATATATGTTAAAAAACAAGTTTCTTCAAAACTGCTTCGTCATAAATTAGCTTCTTCAAATCATGACTGTGATTCTTGCATAATCCCATAATGGCCTTTGCTCAGAGCTCACAGCCACCTCGTGTCCAGCCCCATCCAACACCAAAGGCCGTCCCACGACCCGCCTGCCCTTCCCCGATGTGTGTGTGGTGGGTACCAGGCAATCCGCCCCTCTGACAAGGTATGACCATTTTACGCGTAGTTGAAAACAATTGGTTCGCTCACTATAATAAGAGAACACAGCAATACCACACATCCCGAAATATTTATAAGATCATAAATTGTACAATTATAGTTTTGTGCCTATGTCTTAATCCCTGCCTCTATGCACGATTATAGGCCTATTTTTATTGCACATCATCTAGTGTGACTTAATCCTCCAACAAATGTTTATGAATTAACAAAGGTTCCCAGACATTATCAAATGTATCACAACAAATTTTTGTTCAAGGCCTGAGCATCATCATTAACAGTCCACACCCAAGACTCATAAGAACCATCATCAGATATTGGTCCCTCCTGTGTGTTTTGGGTAAAGGTTGACATCATGGCACACAAAGGTGCCAGGTTGTATCTCTGAAACTTCCCAGGAAAACCCCACCATCTATTGAAATGTATTAAGGGTTCGTATCACTACCTCACCTCTTCTATTTTGACAAACATGAAGCCATGGGTTTTTACAGTAGTTATGCTGGCAGCTAAGGTAAAATCATTATCATCTTTTTTATATTCATCCCCTCAGAATTGAGCCTTTTCTGCATCCTTAACTCACGCCAACAGGCAAGTGGTCGCCACTCTCGATGCAATAGAAATCAACTAACTTACCTATGTTTGCATTATGCTTGCTTTCTGTGGACGATCTGCGGCCCAGTCTTCATGGACGACCACAAAAAGACACAACCCCGCCAACTGTGAGAGACCAGATCAATTGATCTGAACCGCCTGTATCGGTTTCCAGATGATGACCTGACCTCACATATGAGCAAGAACCTTGTATATGTGGAGGACTTTCATAATCATTTTCAGGATCCATTGATAAGCTCCTATGAACGCTTCACACAACCGATAGAAAGCCCTAATAGAGTTCTTAAAGAACCAAAGAGAGTACTGAATTAATTTATGTGGGAATGCCAGAAAAACAAGAATACAAGGATAAATGCCTTTAAATAAGCCTAAAAATATGGTATTGAACTAAATATTCGGGCATAAGAGTAAATATTTGGTCAAAAACAAGAAAGAAACTAATACTTTTTCCAAATCACACACACTGGGGCAAATATCCATGAAGGAGAAAAAGGAACTATATAATTTAGGGAAAAGGTTTGGTAATAGAAATTAGCAGCAATCTAATAAATCAAAGAAACTGAACAAATCGCAAATCGAACAAATCATCGCCAAATCATACAAGAACAGTTTCCAAATGAAAAGAACCACTGCAAATCATCACCAAATCCATAAACCTTTTCAAAAAAAAGAAATAGCAACCCTATTTAACTAGAAAATGATACTTTTAAATTAAATAGTTAACTCCCATCACTCAGAGAAACAAATCTTTCTAAATAAACCAATTCCAAATCAAAATAGTAATAAAACTCAGCATTCTGGAAATAGAAATATATTAGTGCCTCCAAAGTTTCATACCTCCCAATATGAATTTTCCAAAATTAAGATTGAATTCCCATGTATGCTGTAAATGCTCCCGCACGATCCTTTCGTGCTTAGATTTTCATCATCTCCTTTCCTTGAAAAGATCTCGTCCCGAATCTTAATCCATAAATAGTTTTTGCTCATGGCATGAGAAAATACATATCCTCCATACCCATCCTTCTTGGGATCAAGTAATACATGTATAACACATGTGACTAATAAATTCCTCCACGGCTTTCTTTGAAGCTTCTCTTGTACCCCTTGCAACTCACTGTATCATCCTCGTGGATTACATACTGAACTCCTCAGAACAAGGAAGAAACAATACTAGGCAATATGGGTAATCACAACATGGGAAAGTCCTTCACTTCTATTACAAGGAAGATTGCATAGTGCTACTATATACCACTCAGGTCATCTACGAAGAATTCAGAGAACAACTATGCTCCACCTGGACACAATTATTTTTCACTCATTTATGATTACACATTATGTTGCACTCAGATTGCATTCTATGTTGCTGATAGTCCCGTAAAACAGATCAGTGAGAGATGGTCTTCCTTGTCATTATTATTTTATCTCATGGTAGGCTGTCGCCTGATTTGGTGAGATTGTCAGCCTTGCTGCCTTGTCTGGGTTGTGTTTGTATTTCCTGTTTCTTTTAGTCTTATCATGGCAGTTTGT
This sequence comes from Tetrastigma voinierianum, assembly GCA_016808115.1. Lineage (NCBI taxonomy): Eukaryota > Viridiplantae > Streptophyta > Magnoliopsida > Vitales > Vitaceae > Tetrastigma > Tetrastigma voinierianum. The sequence continues at coordinate 86,229 of JAEQBH010008126.1, forward strand.
TTTTTGTTGGTGGCTTCAGGTTGCTCGGGTCAAAACCGTTCCTATACATGTGGAGGCGTCATCCGCTTCGACCGCTTCTCGCCCGCCCCTTGCTTTCAGATTCTCACCAAGGTCGCCCCCTTTCATAAATTTAACACTATCCAAAAAAAAAAAAAAAAAAAAAAAAAAACAATACTAGGCAACGAAGAATCATGATCGTTAGTCTCCAAAAGCGCCCTTTGCATGGGTGGGTGCAAACATAGGCTTTAGAATAAAAACACTTTGTCTAATACTATCCTTGTATAAGTTTTCTCTCTTGCTTCCCCTTCTTGCTCATCCTTCACTTCCCGATCTTTAGAGGTTTCTCTCTCCTTTTCGTTGTTCACTTTTAGATCTTTTTCCTTTCACCCTTTTCTTTCTCACTCTCTTCCTCTTCTATCACTTTCCTTTTCCTCTTCTTGTTTTTCTTTTCTATTTCTTTTCTTTTCTTTTTCTTTCTCATTCTTTTTTAATCATGGTCTTGATTTCCTCGTCTGTCACCTCGTTTTGCTCTATTTTCAAGCCTGCAATGGTGGCTTATCTTCCTTCCTCCATTGATTCCAACTTCCAAGGGGATGAAATCGACTAGGTTCAACGTGTGTCACCGCCCTCCGCCCCGTCCCTCCGACTTGACCCTGATTCTCATCTGATAGCCATATCCACCATATTCAACCTACGTAATGCTGCAATTCCACCACCTTTGAATCGCTTGTTTAAACTCCGCTTAAACCCGCCAGCTCTCGACTCTTCAATATTTGCTATAACAAGGCAACCTTCATTCCTTATACTCTTCTTTACACTATGATTGCCTTGCCTTAGATTTTTAACTTGTCAGACAACTCCCGTAGGGAGTGTTGAAACAAACCCTTCGTATCACCCTCATCTCTTCTTTCCCATGTTTCAGCCAACTGGTCCCTGGCCCGTCTCATATTAAAAAAACCACTGTCCCACCAAACCGTCGTATGAATCCGAGAACCCTGGCAGCGGGAAGTAAAGTTTCACCTTCTATTTTCAAAAATAATCGTGACAATCAAAACTACACCCACCTTCCCTCTCCCACTCAAGATATGCCCCTGGTCATCTCTTTCCGAAAGATTGGAATCTTCATTTTAATGTTTCTCAAATTATTATTTTTTTTTTGGATAAATAAGAATTTATTACCAAAAATGGGGAACCCCAAAAACCGAAAAACAACCAAGAAACCAAAAAAAAAACAAGTGCAGCTAAAACGAGAAAACCGACATCACCCCCCTAAAACAAGGGAAAGGGCAATAAATTAAGAATGTGAAACACTGGAGCAAACAACAAATACAATCATGAAACTAAAGCCCACATCCCGCACAAACACAAAGAAGTTAATACAACAACGCCAAAATAAGCGTAGACGTGGCAAACAAACATACAAGCCTGGCCCAAAAAACAAACAACAAAGCCAAAATCCATACTCCGACCAGAACCCACACCCAACACACAACGGCAGCGACACGCCCCGCGTAAGCTCCCTGCTACACCTCCTGGCCAGCCCCCAATATGCAAGGCAAGCTCCATCTCAGACAAATCTCTAATATTCGCCGGGTTGTCAAACCACATAGAGTTTGAGATCCTAAGCCCGACATCATTACAAATGAGAGAGAAAATATAAATAACCTAATTAAATCGGGTTTCGTGATTCTAGCATTACATGTCTCCATATGTGATATACTAGAGGCTCCCCAAGCAATCCTTTTCGTGATGTGAGTATACATCACCCTACAACCAAAAGAACCCAAAGAAACAAGTATCCCACTTTAACCCGTATTGCCCGGGTGAGAGCACGCCTGGAAGAACCCCATCCATTCCCATGTAACTCTGCATCTATGTATCAAATGGGGCTCATCCCCAACATTTGCTCGATAAACACACGCGATGTAATTGGCTCAATGAGTCCCCATTTCAGAGCTGTCTTTGAGTGGGAAAGTCTCACTTGTATAACTAGTCAAGAAATAGTTGAGGTTCTTACGACTGTGGAGAACCACACACTGCAGCTCGCAGTAACCTGAGGCCATGAGAGACTTTAACACGAGTTCCAAGTGACCTGAGAGGAAACACTGTCTGATCAGGCCTAAGATATAAGATCCTCTCTATTAATATCGAGGAAGGCAGTCAATACAACGTTTTAGCACTAACAAATCTAATAAACAAGAATGTTAATTCCACCTCACCATCTATGACATTTCGCACCTCGTATTCATAGACTGGTAGAACCCACAAACAACTTCAAATATGTGTGGTGACCCCGCATCCCTCCATGCGCAGTAAAGGTTCCTATACTACAGATATTTATGCCTGATGTAAGGTTCACCCTATCTCAATCATCATCAAGAATTCTTCCGCCACAACATGAACACCAGATTCTGCTGGGATTCCACGCCTGCCAGTGACGTAAAACCTCTCAACCCATGAACCTGCAATAGAAAGTCCTTCCTATAAAACAATCCATATGTTTGCAATAAAGTGGCATCATTCCAATCCTTAACACGTATCGAACCCAAGTCCACACTTCCCATAGGCAAAGTGTAGGCAGACTTCCACTAACCTCGCCTCTCTTCAGGTATCTACATCCTTGTCCACCATTAAGAACCCGCTAAAAATCTGTTCGATCTTATAACAAGTAAATTTAGGGATGATGAACATCAGGCAACGCCAATACGCTTGAACGCCGTAAAGAACTAGAAGATATGTCAAGTCTACCCAAGAAGAAAAGGCGCCTTCAATCATGAGACTGATTCTTCTGGCCATAATCTTATCAATAAGAAAAGTCATACCTAATGAGACAAATAAGATGAGATGAGGGCACCCCTTGGCATCTCATAGTGAATTCCCAGTTAACACACCCCCACATGCCAAGGATAGTAGCTTTAACACTGCTTTCGATCCTGCACTAAGAACACAAGACTACTTATTAATCAGATTCGAGAGAAAGCCTCGACTTAGCTTCACATCTAAAGTAATCAACACCGGTCCAGATACTCCGTAAAATGTAAATAGATCATCGCAGCTACGCGCGAGTTTTATTTTATGAGCTCAGACTGTGAAACTCAAAATCGTGATGGAGAACCGCCCAGAAAGCAAAAGAGATGCTAACGAAGGCTTCCATAGCAATAAGAAACATAAAGGACGATAAAGGATCTCCAAGAACCCTTGCTTGCAAAGAACCCTTCTCTGCCGCCACCGCTGACACAAATGGAGAACATAGAGTAGTGATGCAAGCCTTAATGCATCTCAATAGAGGCTTGAGTACCTATAGCGTATACAAAAATGTCGAAGATGCTCCAACTATGTAGAGTCATGTGCCTCTGAGATGTAGGATCTTCAGGAGTACATCTCAAGTCTTAATCCAAGTGATAGCTTTTCTTTTTCATCAACCCCGAGTAAGGAGGATATCGTCTGGCTACAGGCTACGCCGAACCAACAAAAGCTCACTGAGCGTGGCTAATATCCGGGAGGCACCGCTTATCTTCCTGGAAGCGAAGCACCGAGATGCATTCGTAGACAGTGGCAACATGACGGGCCTCGTAATCTCATAACAGCCGTGGTTAGTAACTGGAACCGCATGATAGTGCGCTGATTCGCGAGCAACACCCCGAGCAAAAAATCGCTACATCGCCACACACTTCACTACCAACAATGTTCTGCAGTTCTTTGAAAGGAGAGAACCCATCGGGGCTGGGCTTTACAGTGCACAGTTATGAGACACGATTTGATCTCTATGTGTAATTCTCACGCGGTCCAGATGTCGCGAGGACCAAAACTAAACCATCTGTTATACCAACCATGTCAGTTCCATACGCTAAAACCGATTGGGAAATGATTAACAAATTTGTCTGATGGAATGGATCTTCACCCATCCATTCTCCGTAATTCTTGATAGAGATCCTGCAGCCCCCTGGCTTCGACAACTTTATGGAAGAAAATGAATCGATCCCAACCCTGAGCCATTGTATTCTGATTGCCCCTGTGAACCCCGCCGAGTTAGATCATGGAAATTTTCAAACAACCTCATTCCTGAACAACACGTAATCATCGATTAGATAATAGATCGCCTTGAGCTACATGTGGCTCCCGTGCTTCCCACGACACCTTTCTGAATCCCTAGCATAAACATGAAAGTTGAATGCTTTAAGTGCGATTCTTCACGCTCAAGCCTCCGAGTGAAATGCATATTGTGGAGTGAGTTCCATACATCACATTATCCCAAGCATCTCAACCAGTGTCAAGGAAGAAGACGATCAAACTTAAACAAAAAAAAATTGTGCGACACTCCGCCTGACGCCGCATGCCTCGGGCCCCCATTGTACCACTATAATCACGGGTCGTGATAGTCCCTGGTTCACTACTCGCCACAAAGATGCGGAACATCCAAGGCGCATTCGTTAAGGAAATCCATCCAGCTTCCAGCAATAAATTGATCACCAACACTATTTCGCCATCCAAAGTGAATGTGCAAAGGCCCATTAGCAAAGGTATATCATCTAGTTCCAAGTTGAAAAGAATAGTTCATGGAACTCCTCCATGCAAAGGTCGCTCATGTTGCCCCCATTCTTTCACTCGCACACATCCGTCAGGTCAGTCTCCACGTCCAAGGCAAGGAACCCACCTGAAGCACACAACCTGTGTGACTCAGCACTTCCCGTTAACTCCGATTATTTGAGGTACAACAATTTGAATGTAAGAAAGAGCTATTATCCGAGGATCAAGTATGTAACACAAAAATGCTGATCATTACTCAGCATCAACGATTGACAACCCTCGGGGTTCAAAAAGTTATACCCAAACCCATCAAGTCTTGCAGAAAGAGATGCTCATAGTTATGAAGACCCCCATCCAGAAGGATGGACCAGAAATCACCCACATGGATCCCACCCAACTCCGTATCACGACAACGCTAAGGGTTTAGGGACTCACCAACGTGCTCAATTCCGGCTAGGGATCATTCATCCTAATATTCAAAAATAACTTAATCATTCTGGCCATGGACAGATTGCCGCCATCCTCCCAGTTGAGGAAACACGCTTCGTCACTCGAGCTTGCTCGAGCAGGGAGGAGTAATGTCTAATTCATCAACTCTTTAATGCTTAAAAGAAATCATAAATAGCGACGAGTCGACACTCTCTCAACTTCATGTCGTGATCACGATATCAAGAAGCTACTCTCTAAATACCATTACATGCAAATAATAAATGCACTCATCCAGAATGGCTATATATTCAAATTCATTGGTTGTCTCACTAGGAGAAGTGAAGAGCTCACGTGAATCGTAACCCAACATTATCCCTCAGACAATGCCTTACGAGTTCCCACACTATCAACACTATCAATGACCATCCCTCCTTCCGCCCTCCTGGGCGGCCGTAGGAGATGAGGTATCATACAGCAAATCATTTACTTTATCACACTGATGACCACTACTTGCACCAGATCCGCATGCCGCCTCACTGAGATCACAGGCCTTGAAAGACATGGCAAATGTGGAGATTCAGGTCCAAACACTGGCTGGGAGCAGCTATGAGGGACCCATGACATTCAATTCGATAGTGGCATACTTACCTGCTACCCAAGTTGAGACGCAGCGCCTTAGGGAATCTCCATACTCCACATCTACCTCACAATGCATATTCTAGCAAAAAAGATAGTCCCATCCTCGCTTTTCTTGGGCAATGAGTGAGTCACATACTGCTTTTCCCAACGACACTCGCTTATAGATAGCTAAGATAAGTGCGTTAGTCCAATATTCAAGAGAGTTATTGAAGAACTTTACCCAATAGTGAGAAGAGAGTCGATGTTAAGCATTCCATGCCTCGGCTGCCACACCCTCAAGATAATAAAGGTCTCTCATAGAATATACCACTCGACCATTCTCCATTACTCCAATCCCATCCATGTCTCTAATCAAAAGATATAATCCATTATCCGTATGTAGAAATTTCTCGTGCATCTCATGTTTCCACACTTATCCTATGTTAATCATGCCTAGAACCAATATGAATACAACCTTGTCAAAATCGCCGACTACAACCCTTCCACATGCTGGCTCACACCGCCGCCGATGACATGGATCTCCCAAGACCCCATCTACAATGCGTGATTTAGGTCCACTCTCCTTGATTGATTCAAGGATTAAAATGTGACATTCCAAGATTGACCGTTTGCCATCATCCTCCCTTCTCGATCCCAAATGTGCGCTGACCCACTGTTACCGAGCCACTAACTCCCAAAAATCCGTGACATTGTGTTTCATCATTTGCACCTATCATCGACCCACAGGATGGTTCGATCCGATGCCTTTATCACCGCCTCTCTCTAAAGACGTCCACTATTTAGTGATTTCTCCTGAGCAACTTAGACACTATGGTTTGCCATTGCCACGCATCCCCTCTCTCTTTGCATCCGACATCCTTCAAAAAAAAAACCCAGAACTCTGACTTGATTCACGATATTTTAACGCCGGCCTCAGCCGCATGGCTCGTATCCACAAACCCCAAACCCGATCACTCATGGACTCGCAATCTTTACTACCGTCAGATTCAGTCAGGAGAACATAATGCTCATATTCGTGTCTTATCAAGGCCATGAGCACGCCTGAAATGCCTTGGTTACGTAAAACTGCCCGATCGCTTTCTATAGATCGCATCCGTAAGAGACCCCCCATTCCGGCTTCCAATGTCACCATCACCTCCAGCACCTAACTCATCGACTGGATCCACTTGTCCAAGACCATAAAGACCATATTCGGGAAGCACATAAGTCTGGCAGACCGGGCCGAGGCGTGACCTCTCCTTCTTCGTAATGGACGACTTGGCATTTCCCAGTTAATCCAACATTTGCTCTATCTGCTCCCGTTGAAAACCCCCCTCCACAAAACTGGTGACGACCATCGCTCCATTACGATCCGCCCAGATCGAATGTGATGATCATCTGCCCGGATTGCCCCTTGATCCACTCGAAGTGGTGGGGAAAGGCGGAAATTGTCACACAGCTCGCTCGCTTCCTTTGGGATCGCTATTTGGAGCTTCACGCCATCATTTAGGTTGATGAGACCCTATGCACTTGCCACGGGCCCAGTTTTTGCTTTCATTGTACCAATGTTATTTAAACCTTACCTTCGCCCAGTAGTAAGCGAAGAAGCATTTATTGATTCTGATTGGGGAAATCTTGATGTTTCTCAAATTATTATCTTCTTGATTCCTAGCAGCTTCTCTGTGTCTCCCACGTACCTCACATTCACCCAACAGAATCATAACCATTTCTCATCTTGAAAGTCTCCTCAGTCGTACTCTATTTCTTAGTGCTGCAGCGCCCCTACTGTAGTAGCTTCCTTCTCTTGCAGCATTTGTTGGAGGGTTTTAGACATTTTCAGCTTTACTCCGCCCTCTCATGGAATTGTTCGATTCGATACCTTAAATATCCTCTTTACTTCACTAGTTTAAGGCCTCCATAATGAACTATATCGACTCCTCAGTCATACTTTTGGATCTTGCCCATTGTTTTTGCCATGTTGTAAAGAGTTAAAAAATAATAAAATGGGGACCTCTACAATCACTCCCACTCATGTTTACTCGAATGATTCGCTCGGTTCACTGTGTTTTCACCTGATATATTTATTTTTTTTTTTTTTCTCTAAGGAGTGACCACTCTTGCCTTTTTCTCTCGAATTTCTCTTTTAGTTCTTTTGGAACTAATCACAGCAAAATAATTTTTTTTTTCCGTGAATCAATCAAGCCCTACCGAAGGGACGAGGGTTGGTGGCGTCGAAATATTCAGTCTTTACTTAAGAATATGAAAATAGGATACAAAAATTTCGGTTTTTAGCAGGCTTTTTGTTTTATATTGTAATTAGGGACTTGATTTCCCGACAAATGGAATGATAATATACTTAAAATTTGTACTTTTTTTTTTTTCAACCTTTTTAAGGCTTACAGACTTTTTTCAGCAGATTTCTTTTCCTTTACTTTCCTTTTTTAACATTTTTTTTTTTTGTAGTAACTTGGGATGGACGGTTCACGAAAAAAAAAAAAAAAAAAAATAAACATCAAAAGTACTCCATCCAGATCGGGAATGTGAAGAAAATCGGACTTGGGATGGAGTAGATATTAGGTTGTGACTAAAATTGCAGGATTGAGGCGGAATTTAGAAGAGTATGGATAAGCGGTGACTAAAGATGGTTGGACAAAGAAAATAATAATAATAATAATAAAAGATAGACCGGAAAAATAGGGCACTGGCCGCTCACGACCCCCGGAATAATCCCCAGACCCGTGACTTGTGAGGAGACCCGGGTGATCGGAATTGGATCGGGAAGGCGCTCTGCGTGGCTTGGATGGATGACGCCGGTAGTTGCTTATGTGGAGCCAAGAACATGAAGTATATGTGAGGGCCTTTGATCGGTGATGGAGATCAGATTGATAAGTCTTTTGATGAAGCAGCCACGGAATAGTGGAATGAGATTCCAGGAGTTCTTTAAAGGCAAGAGAAATTGAAACTCTGGTGCCTTAAGTATTAAGGCACAGGAAGAATACAAAGGATAACAAGCCTTTAAATAAGCCAAAAAATATGAAGAATAGAAACTAAATATTCGGCCACAAGGAAGTAAATGTTGGCCAAAAACAAGAAAACTAACATACTTTTCCTAAACTACTACACACACAAAATATCATGAGGAGAAAAGAAAAAGGCTATATATAATTTTTAGTACGAGGCTTGGTAATAGAATTGCGAGCCAAAATGCAAAGACAATCAGCGGCAAATCTAGAGCAAATCATCTCTCGAATCTCACGATGTCAATAAATAGCGTAGTAAGCGCAAATCATCACAATCTGAAGCAAACCTGTACTACAAAAAGAAATAGCAACTCTATTTTAACTAGAAAAACATACTTTTTAAATTAAAGCAAAAAGCAACTCCTACTTTGACTTGGAGGGCACAAATCTTAAAATAAGCGAGCTCCAATCAAAATAAGTAATAAAACTGAAACACTTGGAAATAGAAATATATTAGGTGTTTCCAGGTTTCACGACCTCGAAATATGAATTTTCCAAAATTAAGATTGAATTCCCAATGTATCATTGTAAAATGCTTAGAAGCATCACCCGGATCCTTTGTGCTTTGATTTTCATCAAATGAGTTTTGTGTGCTTCTCGGGGCTTCAAAGTGAGCAGCCCGAGAAAAGGGTGCCATTTTCTGGCGAGATTTCTAATGGGTTAGGAGTGGCTTGTTGAAACGCCACGGGGTTAGTCACAGGCGGAGTTTCCTATGAGATATTTGGGAGTCCTCGATTTCTACAAGGCTCACTCACGATGATTGTATGCCTCTTATTCAAGAATTACGGCGGTCGATCCTTGGCGACCAAAGCGGATCTTTATCTTATCTTAGGCGAGATTCATTTTGGTTGCCAGTCACCTCGATATCTGAATTGTCTTGGCAGTGCGGCCTATTTATTATCCCCCAAGTATCTTTATCTCTAGGTGTGAGTCATTGGTAGCTTCCTATTGTGCGAAGTAAGGAGCGCTCGTCGTGCTAAGATCGAGTGGGGTCGGTGTGTCTTCCCGAGGAGGGAGGGAGGCGGTTTAGGCCTCGGAACGTGTTAAGACTGAATGATTCAAATGTTATGAAAAGCATGTGGAATGTTCTACAAAGAAGGACTCCTTATGGGTGGCGTGGGTGCGAGGTTTATCTGCCGGCGGGAGCCTATGGGTTAGCGGAAAATCCTTGACTTAGAGAGGATCGGACCCCTCGCCACAGCCTGAGGTGGGTGTGGGCGGCGACCTTTTATGGCATGATTTGGTTCCGGTTGGTCCTCTCCTTCCCTTTATTATGGTGAGCCGGATCTTGTATGACTCTGCGGTCGTTATGCCTTTCAGTATTTGTAGTTATTGATGAAGGGTTGGAATTGGCCTCATGCCTGATTCGGGTGACCTTATTCTCGAAACGGGTTGTGCCCGATTACTGCTTATCTTTTTTTTTTTGAATAATTAAGAATGCAGTGCACTTTATCGATGCCTCCCCAGGGAGGATATTATCTCTTGGACTCTAGATCATGGGGTTTTCAACGTAGCTACTGGAACCACTTTGAACCCGAATCTTGGAGTTGTTAATTGTATGTCGATTTAGTTTCCCAAGCCATCGGGAGGCATGCTTTCATTGTCTGAGTGGCCAAGTCTGAGCAGTTGGTTGCAGGGATAAGCTTCTCCAGTGAGATCTCACCGGCTCGCATATCTTGTGTGTGCATCGTGCTAATGTTGAAGACGAATCACACTTATTCTTGAGGTTGCCATTTCACGGTGGTATTTGGCGAGGAGGATTCTATAGTTGTCTTGAGTCTCTAAAACTCAGGAATTAGGAGAAGCAATTCTTGTGGTAGTACTTGACAAGGAAAAGTCAGCCGGCTCTATTACAAGGAAGATTGTGTGTGGAATCTTTACTATCTGCACCACTTGTGGGGTCATCACGGAATAGTAGAGATTCATGAGGAAACAGACCGATAGTCGGTGATACTATTTTCACATTTGTGATGATCTTGACTTACGTGTTACGGTCTCCAGAGAAAGGTTGTTGATAATCACGCAAGCGGATCAATGTGTGAGATGGTCCTTCCCGCATTAATATTTTATCTCTGGTAGGTTGGATGCTTGATTTGTGATTATTGGGGCCGCTGTTGCCTTGCTTTCGGGTTGTGGGGCGGGTTCTTGTCATTGTTTCTTTTTGCCGGATTGTGGGCTTGTGTCTTTGTTGGTGGCTTTGTGTTGTTCGAGCTGTTGCCTGTTCCTATATTTATAGGGGAGGTGCTGTCCATTTTTTCTTTGCCTGGTTGTGGCCTCGGGCCTCGGTTCATTGTATTCTTTGGTTGGGGCGTTACCCGCTGGTAATAAATTCTTAATTATCCCGAAAAAAAAAAAGATTGAAGCGAGCAATTGATGATTTTTGTGGGGAACTTGGAAATCTTGGGAGATTCTCATCGAGCAGATGAGATAAGTCGATGTGTGTTAGAAGGAAGGGAGGATTAGAGTGCGTCGAATTAAGATGTGAATGATACAAATGTTATGAAACACATCTGGAATTTGTTTTTTAGAAAGGATTCGTTATGGGTGGCATGGGTGCGGATGTATTTGAGACGATGGGAGGTTTTAGGTGTGCTGAAACACCTTCGATTTGCTCGATGAGTTGGTATGAGAATTACGCGGCCAAAAGTCAATCGGACCCTTCATAAAACCACGGGGTTGTAAATAGCCGCAGGGGACATCACATGGCATGATTTACAGAATGGGTTAATTACATCTCGGCATCATTACCTATGGAGATCGAATCGTTTATGATTCAGCTATTCAAAATAATGCTAAAGTAGCAGAGGTTATTGTTGATGGTAAGTGGAACTGGCCTATTGCGAATTCTGCTGACCTTATTGATATCAAGAATAGGTGTGTCAATTATCATCTTGATGTTTCTAGAGAGGATATTATTTCATGGACTCTTGCCCTTAAGGGTCTTCACCGATTAATTCGACTTGGAACCATTTTTAGGCCAGAAATGCGGTGGTCGAGTTGGCATTATACGATATGGTTTCCCGAGCTATCGAGAAGACATGCATTTATTGTTTGGATGACCATACGGGGCCAATTAGCTACGCGAACGAAATTTGCTTTCGAATGGGTTTATTAACTCCATATCATGTGTATTATCGTCTAATGTAGAGAGCGGGAATCACTGCTGTTTTGAGTTGCCAATTCTATTTGAAATTATCCCGGATGAGGAGGATATTAAGGTTATGTGGGAATGTCGAATGCCACGGAATTGGGAGAATGGATTCTTATTGGGTCATTGATATTTAAAGGAGATCTTTTTGGCTATAACTGAAGGATTGCATGAGGTGCTACCATTTATCACTTGTGGAGGCAACGGAATAGTAGAGTTTATGTGAACATCTTTTCTCCTGCTGATGCTATTTTTCATCTTATTTGTAATGGCGTTCGATTAAGAATTTCTAGTTTTCAAAAGTTTGCGGATAATCCAGGGAACAAAGCAATGTGTGAGAGATGGTCCTTTGCTCTTAATATTCTTGGCATTGGTGGATCGTATGGGTGATTGATGGTTCCTTTTAATTTCAGGGTGGTTGCAATTGGGACTTGGTTGCCTTTTCCCGGGTTGTGGGCTGGATTGTGGTTTCGATCTCTGCGCGGGATGTGGGTATGAGTTTTGGTGTTGTGTCCTCGGTTGTTGTTGTTTGTTTGGTGTTGGCCCTCTTCTATGTTTTAGAATGCGTCAGGGTTTCTTTCTCGCGCTAGGCAGGCTCGTGTTGTTTGTTGCCCTCTTCTATGATTTAGGGAAGTCTTTGTCAGGTTTCATACCTGCCCCAGGCCTTGGGCTCGTGTATTCTTTAGTTGTGGGGTTTGCTTTTTGGTAATAAATTCTTTGGCTATCGAAAAAAAAAATGACATGATGACTTTGTGTGTGTTCCCAAACGATTGGAGTTATATATATGTTGTGCTTGAACATGGCCGAATGTTTTGGCATGCGGCACTGTGGGAGGCAGTGTTATGTCAGACGGAGACATGGTATGACCTATTCTTGAATTTATGTTAGGAGTTTGGGAATGTATGCTTGCATGATGTATGATGAGAAATCAAACACAGACGTCGATGCTTTCTCCTTTAGGGTGATGGTCCTTTTCCAAGTCCTCGGCGCATCAATGACCAGTGGCCCCCGCTAGATTTGCCCGGTGAGTGTGGTTAGCTTGAAGTCCACTGCAGGTCACATGACCGCAGGCAATTTAGAGATTGAAGTCCTTTATGTTTTAATTTTAGATGCCCGTGGAAGAAGCTCGTGTGTTCAACTCGGAAACAAAGATGGTCATCATCAAATTAAGTCGGACTTGGACTAAGAGCGAGGTGTTTTGACTTGTTTATTTGCTACTATTTTGGAGCTGATTTGATGCTGATTGGTGTTGATTTGCTATTTTGGAGCCCGGTTGGTTACGATTTGTTCCCGATTTCTTGTTATTTTGGAGCTTATTTGGTGCGTCTTGAGTGCGATTTCAATTTTCGTTGCTATTGATTTATTCAAGATTATTGGTTGATTTGATTTAGCCTTATCTGGGAGTACATCTAGTTTCCTTTTTTAGTGTGTTACTTTGGGAGGGAAGAAAAAACATGCTAGTTTCCTTTCTTGTTTTTGGCGAATGTTGCACTTTCACCTTGTGTCCAGAATATTTAGTTTCTATTCTTCATATTTTGGGCCTATTTAAAGGCTTGTTATCCTACATTCTTGAAGTTTTAAGCATTTATAAAATTGAGAGAGTTTAAATTTCTTTGGTTCTTAAAAGAATTAACTGAACTTATGAGGTTATTGGTGGCGTTCATGTGAGGCTTATCAATCGGATCTCCATCCCACTTGCGTTAATGACTATAACATTACCAAGGTTCACTTTGCTTGTATAAGCAGTTAGAAGTCTTCATTGACCAAATCTTGAAGTGGTTCTTTTGAGCACAAGTTGACGGGGTTCGTATCATTTGGTATCAGAGCAACAAGTTCTATTTTTCTGGTTTGCTTATCTTTTATGTTTTTACTTTTCTTCTTTATGCGAACCCGATTTAGTCGGGACTTTCCTTGATTCCTTCTAAATTAGTTCGATCCCCCGATTTAGTCACAACCTAATATCTACTCCATCCCAAGTTTGATTTTCTTCATTCTTGATCAGATATAACTTTTGATTGTTTCCTTCTTTTTTTAACAGTCCATTCAAGGTTAACAAAAAAAAAAAAAAACCGGGAAAAGAAAAATCCTATAAGTTTATCATCATTCTAGTTTCTAGCAATCCAATCCCCACTATAGTATAAAAATAAATAATAATAAGCTTTAGATATTGGTTAAGCCACCCAAACTGTCCTTTTCTTCACACAATAGGTTTTTTGATTGAATTTTGCGGAAAAATGGTTCTTTTATTAGTTCCAAAGCTAGAAGAGAAATTCTTAGTGGAAAAAGCGAGAGTGGTCGGATATTAAAGTGAGAAAAAAGCTAGAATATATTGTGAAAACACGGCGACACAGTGAATGCTTCAAGTGAAAACGTGGCTTGATGATTATGAGTCCTACTTTTCTCTAATCTTGTTTTGCGACAACATGTCCTACGCTTGTCACACCCAGAATTCCAGGGTGTGATTTATGTTACTATTTTACCACGATTTTTTACAACGAGTCTAAGCTCCACTTGGAGGTAATCACTGGAAAGTAAATAAAACACTACTTCGAGGTCTCGAACATACACACATATCGGTGCGAGTTAATTCTCGATGTACCCCAGAAACTATACGCTTACACTTGATCAAAATAACATTTACACAAGTTAAGCGGTATCACGTTTGATCACACAAAAGTTCTGATGATGCACAAAGATCTGCGTGTCGAATATACGATGTGAATATCATCAACCTTTAAGTATTCGTCAAAATGTATTAACCCGACCCACCAGCGAAGCTAAGGTTGGCATGAGCTTCCATCCTCGAAACCACTGCGAGGTCTGACTTTCATGTCACGCGGTGGTCTACGTACTGCATCTGGGTGGAGGGAAATAATGGGGGTGAGTTCACAACTCGATGGTGAATCCACTTAACAAGCCATGCTCATAAAAACATTTCAATTTATACATAATAATTCAAGATATCTCAAAACATGAGTATTTCTGAAATAATAGGTTGATGATGGAAACACTGGACAATACTACGCCATCTTACAACTACTCGTCGGTGACTCTTTTGGGCTTTCACGGGGGTAGGCGATCGTAAGGTATATTAATGAGTGGCTGGGACTGCGCGGGGATATGCCGCGTCGGTATGTCATGACCTTTGCGGGACTACGACCCGGGGACTAGTCTTGTGTCCTTTACATCAATCTTGGGACTCTCCACCTGAGTCTCATTACCGTGTCATGCTTTAAAACAATTTCACAAGCATTCTAACCATGGATATTTAAAAACATCTATACCGATTAATTGAAGATTTATAACAACATAAAAATATACGTTTATATATATTTAGAAAATCACCACAGTCAACTGGCGAATGATGCAAAATTACGCAGCGTCAAACCACGATCTGAGTAAGAGGAGAAAGGTTGGCAATAAGATCCCTACCTTCCTTGGTTAATCCATAGTCTCTGGAAGTGAAGGCAGGCTACTCGAGGATACGCAAATAACGAGTCATAAGATTCGCCAGCTCCTCACGTCCAGGTGTCACATAAAAATTACTCGAGTGGTGCATTGCTTTATCACCACTCGACTGCTATATTATACGGCCCAAACCTTAAGCATGATCCCAAGTGCACTCTCTTACACTTACTAGGATCGACATTTATACTTGTAGGGTAGCAGCGAACAACCTGAAATATGACTGTACCCTTTTTATTTATCCTCGAGACCTGCTTTTTTCTCAACTACAAATTTTGACCGACCATATTACTTTTTTTATTCCTTTGTTGTCTTCGACCAAAGTTCCCTATCTCTTAGCTTTCCCACTGACCTCTTAAATCGGGTCATTCGGATATCGAAAATCAAAAGTTATGGTTTTGCGCTGACCTCCCGAGAGTATTTCTGAGGATGATATGTGCCCTCTCTTCACACATACTTTGACGAGGGAGTGGGAACAAATGAGCCATAATTTGGCCATCCTTTCTTCATGAAGTTACTCCTTTCCATGTGAGTACACTTTGAGAAAGGATTTTGAATCACTCCATTTGGATCCAATCTAACTCAACTTATGACTCGAAAATGAGGCTGCTCGGAAGCGTGGGGCCGAGAATCTGTGTCGACTTTCAACCTCAGGTCAGGGTCTTATGGTAGGGTTTAGTTCTTGGGTTGCTTCTAGACATTGAAGGGCTGGAGTCTTGGGCTTCTTCTCGAGGCTGGAGATCATCCAGTTCGGAGTTCCCCCAAAACTTGACTTATGGCCCAGCTCTTGTCTCATGGGGTCAGGGAAAGCTAGGCACCTCCTTGGACACACACACACTGTTTCCCCATCTTCACAAAGGCAAGTCTTTTACAATTTGGGTTCCACCAAACTCACCTTTCATCCAAATGCAGGGTCGAGGATGAAATCTGACAAAACCACAGAATATAACCAAAGATCGATAGAAAATACAACAAGAAGGCCTCGAAGATCATGTTTACATACCTTAGTGAACTTTTTCCACACACAGCAAAGACATGGCACTTTTCTCCTCCTTATACGCTTCTCTACAGAAGCCTCTGCTCTTTAAATTATGTTTTTAAACCTGTAGTTGGTCACAGCATCGAAAACCAAGAGGAATTGGTTTTACTTGGCACATGTGACTCTTCTCATGCATACCATTGTGCCCCAGAGCTCTATATGCATATATAGGTGTCTTACTGTGATTACATAGCTCATAAGCGTGACTTAACGCTTCTTTCATATAAATAACAGGTTTTAGTGGTCCTTAAGAATATATGATACAAATCCTAACAAACCAACTAAGCTTACATAATTCGTAATTGACCATGTCTTCATAAAAATGCAGTGGCTTCCTTGTTTTTGTATGCTTATGTCAAACACCCCCAGCGCATATGAAGGTGTGGCGGGAAGCATTGGCAGCCAGGATTCGTTATCACGGTATGTATGCAGCGAAGTCTGAGAATGTTTAGAGTGGGTGGAGCGGTCAGCGGGAGGTGGAGACGAGGCCGGCTGCAGAAACCCTCACGGGGGCGTAGAGGTGGGGGTTGCCCGAGGGCGCGGGTGGGTGAAGAGTATGACGGAGGAGACACGAAGATGAGAATGGTTATTATTCAGGGGTGTTAGTAATGGGGTGTGGGGGGAGAGCCAAGAGAGAGATAATAATTTGGGAAAGCATTAAGATGAGATTCGCGTCTTTTCAGGAAGAATGACCACAGGGCATATGTGTTGAGTGGGAGGAGGAGCGTGGGATAAGTTTATTGTCGTAATCATTTTGAAAATAAGAAGGTGAAGCTTCTTTGTTATAGAGTTCTCGGATTATCTTTATAGTGTGGTGGGACAACTAAGGTGTTGAATAAAAAGAGACGGAATAAGGGAGCCCGTACGGTGGAAACATGGGAAGAGATGAAGAGGGTGATGCGGAAGAAATTTGTGACGACTTCTTCTTCACTAGAGAGTGTAAATAAGTTTCAAAACACAAGTGAGAAGCCGCGGGTGTGGAGGAGTGATATAGGAGATGGAGGTTCTGTTGGCTAGAGCGAATAATGAAGAAGATCGAGTGTAAAGCGGGTGAAATTTTAAATTTGAGATTTTTCGGATAAAAATGGAGGCTAGTAGTTCTGGCGAGGAATAATTCGGAGAAAAGTTGAGATTTTTAGATCTGGACAATGAAAGCAGCGTGCGCGCTTTGAATCGTCTCGCTAATCTGATTCTGTCAGTTTAGTTAGTTCGGACTAATTAATTCCAGCGTATTTGGCCAGCCAGATGTCGGAGCGGCATGATGTGGTGTGTGTGGCCAAATGTGGGTGACAGTAAGCGAACGATGTGGGTGTGTTTAGAGCGGCGATATGAGTGGCCAAGGCGGCGGTGTCGCGTGCGTGGCTGGCGTGCGTGTTTGGCCGCGTGGTAAGCGCGTGTGGTGGCTGCGTGTGATCGTCAGCAAAGCGTGCGGAAGTAATCGACATGCATGGATTTCCTTTGGGAATCCCATATAAAGGGCTTCACATGGGCTTTTCTTACAAGCAAGGGGGGCAGCAAGCTTGTGTATGTGGGAGCAGCAAGGAGAATGAGGGGGAAGGGAAAAAGAGAAAGGGAGGAAAGGAGAAGAGAAAGGGAGAAAAGGAAAGAAGAAAAGAGAAGGGGTTTCCCTCTCTCTCCCCCGTAATGGGTTTCCCGTCGCTCACTTGGGGTTTCCGTTCCCTTTTCAAGGGAACAAGGTTTTTATGGTGGGATCAACTTGCCGGTTAGACTCTCTCTCCCCTGGAAAGGGCTTATTGGCACTGATCTCCTTTCGTCAGTGGTTTTCGCTCCCTTTACATGGGAACTTGTTTGCTTTGATGAGAGCAACTTGCTGGATTTACTTGGAAAAGTGATAAAGTTGGGTGTCTCCTTCCACATCGGGATGGGGCCATCGCCGGTGCAATCCGTCCCAAAGAGAAGGCATATCATGCCTTCAAGGTCGAGGATTCCGTGTTCGCAGAGGCCAAAATCTCCGTTGCAGACGCCATTCCTGATGCCACCGATGCAGTCACCGATGATTCCGTGTTCACCGTTGCCTTGGCTTCAGATCTACAGGGTACTGTGCCGCCGTGACCGAAAGTGCTTCTCCCGCCTTGACCAGTGGTAGGGATGGATATCCCTCCATTTAGTTTCCGGCTCCAGTTCCGGCTCTGTAAGAGAGGATCTTGGCAAAGAAGACGCCGCCAACTGCACTGGCCTTCAAGGGTTGCTTGTTTCCCACGCCGTCGGCGGTGGCACCGATTTCGGTCTCGGTTCTCTGTTTCTGGATTGCCTTTCTATTGATTTCGGGAGGAAATTGATTCTGGGTTTAGCTTCCCAGGTAATTTCTACATGATGTGGATGCTTGATTCTGACTGGGATTCGCCGATGGGTTTCGATTCTGACTGCGTCTCTCCGAGTCGACGGATCTCTCAATGTGGATGGTTTTCCATGCCGTCGGCGGTGGTACAGGTTCCGGCAGCCTTGGTCATGGGGTAGTGGAGCTGGGCTTTCCGCTACTCCGTTCGTGTTCGGTCTCTACAGATCTACTTTGGGGCCGGCTTGGTTGTACGACGCCGGTGTTGGGCTGTTCCGCCGGTAAGGGTGCTAGGTTCGTGGGGGTGCTGGGGAACTCTAGTTTCTTCTTTGGGTGCGTCAGTTACAGTGGGTATCTGGGTTTTTCCAGTTGTGTGATGTCCAATTCGTCTTCTATAGTGGTGGGTTATCTTGGGTTTTCTTTGGGCGCTGGGCTCAATTTGGGTTCCCGGTTTCTTTCCTTCTTGGAAGTGGCTGGATTGTTGGTTCAGGGTCTTAGAGGACTCTCTGGCTAGCAGATCCCCTTGCTGCTGGTTCGGCACAACTTTGGTTTTAGTTGAACTAACCGCTATGGTCGGATGTCGTCTTCAATGGGTGTTCGAAGTTCAGATTAGGCGCCGTCAAGATGGTTTGCCGGTGGTGTTGGGTTTTGCTGTGGGGGGCGATGGTTTGGTTGTGGCAACCAGGCTTTGGGTGTGTCAGGGGGCTCAATTCTAAATGTCCTGCGTTAGCAGTTGCGTGGCGGTATGATTGTGTGTTGTTCTTTAGGTTGTTACTTGATTTGGTTGATGATTATGCCACGGTTGTGAGGCATCTCTTTGGTTCCGCCCAGTTTGCTATGCGGTATGGGCGAGTGTTAGTTTATTTCTCACTGCCCCGAGTGTGGGCTTGTGTTTATTTGGTTGGTTTGTCTGTTTGCCTGTATGTGGGATTTGGTTTTGGTTTGAATTTCCTCTGCCCAGGGTGTGGGCTTGGTTTTATTTGGTTGGTTTGTCTTGTGGCATCTGTGGATTTGTTCGGGCTGATGCCCATTTCCTATGTTTTTTTTTTTTTTTTTTTGGATAAGTGGAAAATAGAGAAAATGCAGCACTCACAATGTTTATAGGGAGGTGGTTGTCAGTTGTTGTTTTTTTCTTCGGGTAGCACTGTAGCATTTGTTTGTGGGGCTTTCTTTTGGAAATAAGTGCCCAATTATCAGAATCCGACGAGAATGTGACAGGGTGTGCGGAATTCTGTGCCTTTGTGAGATCGGCCACATCGGCTTTGGGCCCGAATCATGCTTTAAATCTGACTGGGTCGTGCAGTGTGGATTTGCTGGAAGAAAAAATTCGTTTGAGTCTAAGAATTCTAATGTAAGACGATCAAAAGTGGTCGACGAAATGTGAAATTTGAACATTCAGTGGAATCTGGTGAGTTGAGGAATAGTCAGTTCACGGTTTTAGGAACTACATTTTGAACAGGTTTGTAACGAAAATGCTTGGGGCGCATATGGCTGAGACGAGTGCGTGTTGGATGTTTTGTGTGGAATTCTGGCCCGGACTTTTCACGGACTAAAGTCAGATTATTTCTTAGGTCGAACATGGTCCGGTTGCTGGTGGGGAATGGATGTGTGTGTTGACTGCTTGTAAATTGATGACATATTGAATATGTGAAATTATATGACATATGTGTGAAGAAGATGGAAGCGATTATATGCATTGGGTTGTATGAGTTACGACCTGTTTATGTAAGTGCAGGAATATGAATTATAGCGTTACTTGCTTAAGTAATGGTTTGGAATTATGTTATCATTGCTTGAATGATGTGTTGGCTTGTGAATAAGGCCCGAATGATAGAAAAGATGTAGTGCGTGCTTGTATGATTATCTTGATTTGAATGTATGGAATATTAACATGGCGCATGTATCTTTGATGTTAAAGCGAATATGGAATGTTGTGCATTAGGCAGCTGAGTGTTCTGCTTACGCACATAGTGTATGGTGTATGATGAGAATCGGCCTTGAAAGTTCGTGATCACGGGGGCTTAGAAGATTCGTTAAATTCAGATCTTTAATTATGGAAAATTCGATTCGGGAACTGTGGGAGAGCCACATACAGGGCCTAATATGTTTATTCCACGAGTGTTTTGAGTTTGTCTTATTTTGATTTGGAGTTATTTGATTTTAGAAAGATTTTTTTTTTGATAACGAGGTGTGGAGCGAAACCGTGCCATGTCAGTGAGAATCTCGGGTCTTGTGTCTGCTGCCTGCATATGGGCCTTCAGGGTAAGGCATGAGGGGTGCCAGGTAGGTGGCCCAGATTTCGATTTAAGAAAAGATTATTTCGGTAGTAGAAGTTCTTTCTTGAATTTAGAAAGTGTGTTTTTCTTTGATCGAGAATAGGGTTCTTTATTTAACTGTTGTAGAAATATTTACTTGATTTAGTTCGATTGTTCTTGATTTATTAATTATTTTGAGTGGTTGTTCGATTTCTTTGTATTTTGGGTGATTTGTTCTGATTCTTTAGCATGCTATTTTGGAAATTGATTTGTTCTTTGATTTCTTCTTTGATTTTATTAACAATCTTGTCTAAAAGTTATCTAGTTTCCTTTTTGTTTTAGTAAAATATTTACTTTACGGCATGGTAGAATATTTAATTCTAATTCTTCATATTTTTTGGGCTGTTGGCTTGTTATCCCCCATTCTATAAGTTTTTAAGCATTCATACAATTGAGGAGTTTAAAATTTACTCTTTGGATTCTTTCAAAAGCTGTTTGGCTATGGGGTTATTCAGTGGCGTTTCATGAGACTTATCGATGGATCACATCATAGATTTGTGAAGTCAACAAAGCCTCTTGAAACATGTATATAACAAATAGTTTAGTCTTCGTAAAGTTAATCTTGATAGTTCTTGCATTTGTAATCAAAATTAAAATTATACTCATGGGATAATGAGGATTATTATGATTCTTAGTATGAAACAATGAGTTCTATTTTACCAGTTTTATTATCTTATTTTTTATTTTTTTCTTTTGTCAAAGCAAATCTTAGTATGCACCATCAGTTCTTCTGAGTGGATCAGCTTGTTTCAATGCATCTATTATCACTCCATCCGTCCAAATTTCTTATTCTTGATCGAATAATTTTTATTGTTTCCTTTTATTCAGCAATCCCATCCAAAGTTACAAAAAAACAACAAAAAAAACAAACGAAAAAAAAAAAAGGAAAGTAAAGTAAAGGAATGGCAATTAGAAAAAAAAGGTCGGAAAAATAAATCCAGAAAAAAAAATCGAAAAGGGAAAAAAAAAAGCATAAATTTTTTATATTGTCATTCCGAGTTGTTGGAAATCAAGTCCCCACCGTAGTATAAAACAAAAGAATTCGATTGGAAAAAAAGCGAAATTTTGGTGTCCTTATTTGTTGCCTTAAATGAAAGACTTGAATATTAGTTGGCTGTGTAGCCTTTGTCACCTTTTTTTTTTTGAATGGTGAGTTTGTGCTAAAAAATGCCGCCCGACAGAAAAGAATAAAGCCAGGGCCAGGAAATATGACCGGGCAAAGAAAAGAAAAGCCAGGACATCCTCCTTTATAAATATAGGAGCAGACTGACCAGAATTAACTACAAAGCCACCAAAAAAACACAAGCCCACAATCATTGAAAAACTCTTTCTGAAAGATTGCCCACGACCGAGCGAGCAACGAGGCCTCGTCGATCCGCAAAGTCCTTCACAATGAACTACGGAGATAAAGAATATTAAGAAGGAAGGACCATCTCTCACGTTTGATCACGTTTGCGGGATTCTCGACAGCAACCTTTGAAGAC
The DNA here is from genome assembly GCA_016808115.1 of Tetrastigma voinierianum. NCBI lineage: Eukaryota > Viridiplantae > Streptophyta > Magnoliopsida > Vitales > Vitaceae > Tetrastigma > Tetrastigma voinierianum. The sequence goes on from JAEQBH010008126.1 coordinate 108,570, forward strand.
CCGGTATCGTTGTCTAACATCATTACATATAAGGTGAAAAATAGTATCGGTGGAGTATAGTTGTTCTCTTGCATTCTACTATTCGATGACGCTGAGTGGTAATAGTGCATTTTACATAAATCTTTCAGTAATAAGTAGGACTTTCCCTTGTTGGCAATTACCATCAAGAATTAGTTCCTCCCCAATTCCTCGGCATTCTGAGAACCCGCGCAAACCTTAAAATCTATTGAATACCGGTGTGAATTAGCGTAGAAGAATAAGTGGTTCTGTCTTGACTCTGACTCGACAGAGAAAACCTGAAGACATAGAGTTGGTGAGACCCACTTAGAAAGCTTATCTAAAGGAATTATTGAGTATGCCATCGCCAAACAACAAATAAAAGCATGCCTCCTAATATTGGCTTGGGGAACTTAATCGAATAGTCTTGATTAACAAGCATCTTTTGGGTAAAAGTGGTTCAGAGGCGAGAGAGTAACGATGAAAACACGGAAAGGATGCGGAGTTCGAGATATCCTCTCTGGGGCATCGATATGATAATTGGCGCGAATTTCTTGATAGCGATAAGGTCCTTTACGGAATTGCGAATGGGCGTTCACCCTCCCTCATCAAATAACTGACCTCTTTGGCGTTAACGATGAATTGAGTCATCTGAATCAGGCTCTGCTAATTGCAGGGAAGGAGAGGACAGCCCAGGGTTCCGAGAAATCATGCCATAAAAGGTCCACTTGTCGCCCCACCTTGTCTTTATAAGAAGTCGATCCTCTCTCTCATTTGAAGGATTTCATGACTCCGAGAAACGGTCGTAGGGACACCTTTGCATTCCGGAGGCTCCCTTATGATAAAACCTCACTTTTACGCCATCTGAAGTCCTTCTTGTATGACGATTCGGACATGCCGTAACATTAAGAATCATTTCAAGTCTTTGTCTTTGAGATTTGGCAGCCCTCTCAGCTTTAAGGCTTGCTTGGCTCGTTTGATCTTAGCACGGCGGCTCTCGGAAATTCCAGGACCATAAAAGCTCTTTAAGGATTATGATCTTTGCGATATAGTATACTTGGGATTATAAGCGAGTGCACCCGATTACAATTGGCCATCTTGTCTAAAGGCCCGGAAACAATCGGTATGTCCTAGGCATAGGAAAGTTGCTTGTCTGGTAGGTCTGGCCCGAAGTAATTGTCTTTGAAGAAGAATGATTGATCATAGTGAATGGGCACTGTGAAGTGGGACTCCACAAATATCTCATAGAAACCTTTGATGAGCACATGGTGTTAATAGTGAATTCTGTATCATCGGACTCTGGCTAGGAAAATGTACTTTTGTTTGTTCACTTGACCAGAAGCACACTACTTTTTTTTCGGCCTGCCCAACTCGTCCATGAAGACTGAACAACGGAATCGTCCACCGGAAAATAAAAACATATCGTCTATGGCGTAAGTGGAGTTTAGGTTGATATCCTTGCATACGGTGGCCCAGGCCTTGTCTGATAGGCTACATTGGGGATCACGGAGGGCCTCATTGCGGATGAATAAAAGGATGATAAGGGTCCCTTGCCTTATCACGCTTGCTGTAAAAAACCCAGCAAACTCACACCATTCTCGGGAAATAAAGAAGGATGGGGTAGTGATGCATGCCTTAATACATCTCAGCAATTGAGTAGGGGTACCCGATACTTTGGAAGGGTCTTCATGATGCAGCCCCTGACTAGTGTGTCATATGCCTTCCATGATGTCAACCTTTAGCGCACACAGGAGGACCCTTTGTCACGATGGTAGTTTAACATAAGGTCTTGGGTAATAAGGACACGATGTCGTGATAACTCAGACCTTATCTGAAAAAATGAAACATGGAAGAATTTGTGTCTCTGGGATGCCTTGGCAATTCTCGCGTGAATGATCTTCGAGATGCACTTATAAGTGGTGTGCAATGAGAAATGGGCTTATGTCAGTGCACTAAAGACACCGGGTTGGGGACTGTAAGGCTGCCGGTATAATTGTACGATTAATCTCATGAAGCATGCTTCCATATTCAAAGAAGGAACTCACGGTGCACAAAGCGATCACTCCCGATAATGTTCGGCTTTGAAAAGCAGTAGAAGAGGGCTATCAAGACCATGAGCTTTAAGGTCATCGATGGAAAAATGGCTTCCTTGATCTCCTCGTGAAGTGCTTTGTCCCGGCGTAACCATATCTTTGTGGGAGACGGTGAAGCCATCAGAGCTATCTAGATACTCGGAACGGCTAACTGAGGGTTCATCAAAACATAAAATAGCTTGGAAGTGCCTAACAGCTTCCTGCTTGATGTGCTTAGGTCTTGATTCTGTGACCATTTGCCGTAAATGTGCTTCCCCAAAACTCGAGACATTCTGACTTTGACGACTTTGTGGGAAGCTATATTATTTTGGTCAGAGAAGGTTTAAGCCAGCGAACTACAGATTTTTGCTTCGGGAATCCTCCTGTGATAATTTAGAATCATGATAATTCTTTAAAAAGCAACTATTCACCGTTTCCTCCGGCATGGAATAGAAGAATGCAATTTATGCGATGGAGTGGGCTGGCAAAGTGCCTCTTTAGGCGCTGGCACCTTCGTACGACTACCGAGGATCGGAAAGTGAAAGGCTTTAGGATGGCCTTTACCCGCACGGCTTATGGTCGGCTGAACATGCAGGTTCAGAAAACTTCATTACTCCGCCTCACACCGCCAGTAAGTCGGGTGATCGGCCCAGAAATTAAAGATTTTGGAATGGGATGGATTTTCTAGGCCCCGGATCGGATTTACCTTAAGATTGGTTACGAAGAGCGTGTTCGGATAACCCGAGGAGAACTTAGTATGAACGCGTGGGGAACATATCAGCGCACTCATTTTGAAGGCGTAAAGCCACAATACTGGCCCATAAAGTTAACACGCAATGGTTCATCAGTGAATAAAAGGCCCCGGGGAAAGGAACGACCAGCAAGCTCGAGGAGAAACAGGCACTAGTGAAGAGTCATTCCTTAGGCGAGTGTCATTCGACATGGTTGTGCCCCCGGGACTTTAACTTTGCTTCGTCTGGTAGTGATCGCCCGTAATGTCGAGGGTGTTGGCTGCGGTGGCTCGCACTGCTGCATTGGGGATGTTCATAGCCTCTTCCTATCCATGTAGTTGTTAGGCGTATCTTGAGAACCAAAGGAGACATTGCTTTTCGGTACGATGTGTGGCGAAGCATAGCAGTCGTGGAATGAATAATGTCAATGCTAACGCTTCGGGGTTTCCACCAATCGGTCACACCAAGCGAGCATGCTCGTAGTTATGGAAAAGTCTCCACCGGGAAAAAGTGAGCTGAAAATTACATCCTGTAGATGCAGCGCTGGTTTCCACGAGACAAATAAAATCAAGAGCATGGGACTTCACAAAGAGCGCTTCATCTTTGGCAGGGGGTCGTTCACCGAGCCCATATCTTTCGAGGCTAACTTAACCATTGGGAGATGTGGAGTCCCATCCACTTTGAGATCCTGCTCCGTGATCTAGCAGGGCTCTAGTTTCTTTAATTTCTTAAGCTTCTTCTGGAAGAGGCACGGCGTGAGAAGTCGACTCATCGACCCTTTTTATGTGCACAGATATTGATAATATGGAGAATGCAGTTGAATCTCTAAGCGGTTGTTTCGGGATACCACTATTCTAATGTTATCTCCACTCACAGGTGGAATAGGATCGTGGATTCTTCCAGCTTGACAACTGAATGTGCGATTTCTCGGACACACTTCTCCTGTTTGTGAAGCGTTTAAGCATATAAAGAGAATTGAGTAAATTTGGACTACTTGCTTGAATGTCCAGAAGCTCGAGCGAGGAAAAGGAACATCTTATCGAGTGCGAACTCGCTTGATGGTGTGGATATATATCTCCATACATTGTTGATCTTGCGACTAATCCCACTGCGAGTGATCCTGTGCCGGGATGTGGGCGGGGTTTGTCTCGTATGTCTTTTGCCCCACGGATATGTTTGTGGTTTTTCTCACAGTCGTTTTTTGTTTTTTGGTTGCCTTGTTTTGGGATTGTTGTCTTGAGTTGTTGATCTCTCTTGTTGTGGTTCCACTTTGGTGGTTTTTATATCGGTGATGCTTTACTCCATGTTTTAGGGAAGTGCATCAGGTTTTAAATCGTCTACAGTTTGCACATGGCTGTCTTCTGTCACAATTTTGTTGGTTTAACAGCCTTTGGAAATAAATTCATGTCATCAAAAAAAAAATAATGGGAGAAGTATAAAAAAATCGAGTGTTAATACATTGGAAGCCGGGACAATGGTCATCTTTCCCATATTAGGACCCTCTTCATAAACTTTGCCTTAGATGTCTGAAAGGTGTTACCATGTAACGGGTGGGACGTCGACTTCAATAGCTACTCTGGCACCTCAGTCGATGCAATTCCAGGCTTGACATGCCTTACAGGTGGGAATGGTAGCTAAGCATACATTGAACTATTGGAGTTTTGACTATTTGACCCGATCATTCATCATCGATATCCTTCTGGCACAAAACGACCTCGTGTTTTCTTGTTCCCGGGATTTGTGGCAATTATTCCTTCCTTTCGGACTCTTCTAACTTGACAATTTGCGTGTTAGCTGGCCAAATCAGTTTGCATTTAAGAGCGACATTTAGGAGCGAGGATATTCGATCCTTATTGTGGAATAATTACATATGCCCTCATCCAGGGAACAGATTTGAGATTCACGAAAATCAACCTGACCTACATCTGAATTCTAGCAAAAAGATAATTTTGTGCGGTTCTCGGTGAGTGGATCGAGGTGCGCGGAGTTCCAGCGATTGCTTCAACTGATCGATGCCCGAGCCAAAGTGTTTGTCACGTGCTTCCGGAGATGTTATGAGGCGACCAGTTGGATAGATGATGGCGGATGGCGTGTCCATTGGGGCTTAATGTGCGTAATGAGCGGTCTCCACGCTGAGTGCCATGAGTGAAGGCATCCAGCCTTGATCCGAGCCTCAGGGTCCACGAATCCCGAAGAAGAATAAACCATTCTCGGTTGTGAGCCTCTGGTGTCTCCTCCTTTGGCGTACCATTAGCAGGCGCTGTAGGGAGCGGGGCGCATCAGAAGTGTCTGTGGCAGCCTTTACGTGTCAATGCCTTCATTCAGCCTCCATCGGAGGTTTGGCGTAAGCTTTCATCGACACATTGCGGCATGTAAAGTCATGTAGTGGGACCTCTATTCTCCCTTGCGGGCGCCGAGGACGACTTTTCGAATTTCTTGGAGGATCATTAGCGATCTCAGCAAATTAATGGTAGCGGAAAATGCAGTTCTGTTGAACATGCCCATTTCAGTGGCGACCTATCATCATGTGCACTTCCTCATGCTCGTCTTGCTTGCTTGGGGGTAGATGCGACCTCACAGAGACCAGTGTCTGACTCTGGGTGAGCTCGATGGCTGGATTTGAGCTCGGCGAGGGCCAGTAATTCGAGATCTGACTCGTGGGCGGAGGCGAAGCTTAGTTTCGGACCGAGTTGGGATGGCGTTAGTTTAGATTGTCGCGACTACAGGCGCTGAGTAGCTTGAGCCCTCTTTACTTGATAGGTCAGCTGGTGGCTTTCGCGCCGGGGAGATCAGCCGATTGACCACACCTTTGTATGTGTGAGTTTGGAGATCTCGCCGTAGTCGTGCGGTTAATATTAGTTCCTTTTGGAGCCAGTGAAAAACCCGCTAGGGCGGGTCTAGTGGTCCCCTCCGCCGGCTCCGGACCCCACCAGAGGTAGTCATCTTAGTGTTGACAAGCGGGTGCCTTACTAGGGAGGCAGTATTCCATGGTTAAATGTATCATGACGTCCTTTGGTAGGGTTTCGGTGATTTTTATTGGGAAAAAAAATCGGCTTTGTTTGGTCAGTTCAGAAAAGAAGAACTGAAGAGAGTTTAGGGAAAAAAGAAGGTAAAGTGGTAAAGTTTAGAGGAAGAAAAGCCCAAATATATTGTGTGAAAACACAAAGTGAGCCAAAGTGAATCATTCTTTGAGTGCAGGCTCATGTGAGGAGTGATTTTGTGAGAGTCTCACACTCATTTTGCTTTTTTGACCTTGGTGCCAGTAGTATGTCAACTTGACCGAGCGCATCCCGAGTATGACGGGAGGAGGCGGAGTGAGTTAAATTATGGAGGCGCCGCCCAGTAGAGTAAAGGGAGGATATTTAAAGTGCGAGTGGAACATTCCAGTGAGGAGGTGGGAGTGGCCGACGACCACTAACCCTCAACCAGGCGTAGAGGAGGCTACAGAGTGCTCGCGAAGAAGAGGCCAAATATAGGCGGGAATGGTTGAGGATGAAGATGGGATCGCGTTAATTGTGGTAGAAGGTACCAGGGAGACTATAGAAGCTAGGTGTGAAAGATAATAATTTGAGAGGCCCAGGTTGGCCACTGTATTCTTCTTTGGTGGTTTGGCATGACTCACTTCATTGTAATGCTCGAGTAGGTAGGTTATTGTTGAGGGGATGGAATTATTTCATGCTAATTCAAAATTGATATGTTACTCAGATCGGTTATTGCCAATTATCATATCGATCCACCTCATACAAGAGGGATGTTATCTCTTGGACTCCAGTTGCCAGGGTTCATGATCTTATTCTGCTTTTATCTTCCTTTTGTTTGAATCTTGGGTTGTTAATTGGCCTTATTCAGATTTGGATTGAAGCCATGGAGAGCATGCTTTCATTGTTTGGTACGGATGTACAGAGCGATTGGTTTACCAGGGATAAGCTTCTCGAAGTGGTCTATCGTAATCTATCTATCTTGTGTGTGACACAATAGATGGCTGATGTTGAAAGGCCAGGGAACACACTTATGTGGTTTGCAATTCGTGGGTATTAGTTGAAGATTTAAGTTGTGTGGTTCTCTAGTGCCAGAATTGGGGAGAAACGAATTCGTGGGTAATTGCCCATGAGGAAAGATCCTTTAATACATCTGGAAGATTAAATGGTGCTACTATTTCACCCAATGGGATCTTGAATAGTGGGTTAGAAAACGACTATATAAAGTGAATCATATTTTTCACCTCATATGTGATGATGTTAGACTTAGTGATTACAGTCTTGAAGGGTTGTTGATGATCATATGGCAGGTCAGTGTGTGAGGTTATATTTCCCTCTTGTATTTTTATCTCACAAGTACCAGTTGTTGCATGATTTGTCATTTATTGAGATACTTGTTGCACTAAAATTTAATGAGCGATCTCACTCATGTTCATTTCCTTTTTATGGATTGTAGACTTGTGTTTTGGTGGTTTGTGTTCGTTTGGGTATTGTGCAGTTCCTATCATTTACTGCAGGAAGTCTTTGTCAGTTTTTTTCTTCTGGTTGTGGCTTGAGTTTTCAGTTCTTATATTCTTTGGTTGGCGTTTATCTTTTGGTAGCCAATTCTTAATTATCGAAAAATAATTTGAGAGACATTAGGGTAGTTCCATAACTTGAGGAAAAAGATATTGAGGCATATCTTGAGTCTGGGGAGAGGAAAGGGTGGAGTTAGTTTTGAGTTAATCAATTATTAGAAATAGTGAAACTTCTTTATAGCAGTTCCGGACTATCTGACAGATGAAGTGGACAATTCAGGTTCATAATACCAAAGACGGAATAAAGACCGTGGTGACACAAGGAAGAGATGAAGGGTGATGAAAGATTTGTTTGACTTTTCTACTATCTCAGAGTTCTGACACAAACAGAGTTATGAAAACTGAGGCAAGGCAGATACGTAGAAAATTATTGACAAGGAGATGAAGGTTCTGATGACTAGAAGCGATATTGAAAGAAGATCAGGAAACTCTGATAATGAGAGGAGTTTCTGCAGGTTTCAGCAGTGATTCAAAATGTGGTGAATGCAACATTGTGGGAGTTGGAAGGTGTAATTTGCATATGGCTAATGGGATTGAATGCAAGTCAAAGAGGAGGGCGAGTGCCAACATACGATTACGAGCTGAGTCATTTTCAATCCCACTTGGAAGTCGAATCAATGGAGAAAGGAGAAAGGGATAAGCCATGACATGACCAGACCAGATGAAAACAATGGTGACTAAACAAGAAATCAGACCATAGACCGAGATTGTGGTTACAAGGCGCGTCAACAGGAGATAGATTATGAGGAATCTGCGCTGAGAAGAATTGTTGGTTTGCAAGGAGGGCTTTAATTATGCGGCCGAGGAGGGACGAGGACGACCGGAGAACATTTTCACTAGGTGTCATGTCAAACCGGGTATGTAGTGTGATCTTTGATGGTGGAAGTTACCTTAATGCTCGCTAGCGCGACCGTGAGGGTGTGAAACTGAAATCGACAGTTTCAAGTACAAGACTGAGCATATGTTGGAAGATTATGGCAATTTGATAGGAAAGTTAAGTATGGCGACTTCTGATAAGTACTCTGTTCGTGCTATTGCGGATGTCACTCTTTGTTCGCTGACGCAGTCAGTTTATGAAGATCAGTGAGGGTTGCGAGAGTGAGCAAAAGAAAAAGTGAAAAGGAGAGTGAACAAAGAAAGGAGGTGAAAAGAGTGACAAAACAAAGAATTTAAACAGTGAAAGGAAGAAGTGTAGAAAGAGAGTGACGAAAGTGAGAAAAAGCAGAAGTGACTAAAAATTTGAGAGAAAAGGAGAAAAACCAATTTACAAAGCCACAAAATCACAGTGAGGTTAAGAGCATTGTTCTTAAACGAGCCTATGATTGTACTTTGGCGCAAAGAATTTGCACAATACTAACACAACTGACACTTCTTTGCTTAGTTCTGTTATCCTCTCTTTTGCGGAAGTTTAGAAGATAACTTCCGGAGGAAATTAAGAAAGGATTTACCTCTATCAGGGATGAACATCAAAATTGATTGTGTGCACAGTGTACCATTAAGATCGACAAACATGAGGCGGTAATCCAGGAAACAGGAATAAACGGAGTTTGGTGAATTGATGGAAAAGGGATATGTGAGGGAGGCTTGAGTCCATGCGCCATTCGATGATTTAGTTCCAATAAAGGATGGGCCGCGGGAGGATTTGTATTTATTTTCATGCCATCGAAACATTATGGTTAAATTCGAGGGCCCAGATGTCTTTTAGAGAAGGGGAATGATGAGAGTAAACCTACAAGAAAGGATTAGTGATGCGGGAGCTTAGAAGATTCGTTTAGGAATTCGATCTCTTAGTATGGAAAATTCGATTCGGGACACATGATCCTTGGAGACACCTAATATGTTTTACATTTCCAAGTGTTTTGAGTTTATTATGGCTGGAGTTTGGAGTTATTTGATTTTAAGAAAGATTTATTCTCAAGTGAAGTAGAAAGATTACTTTCTTGAATTTAAAGTGTGTTTTCTTCAGTCAAAGATAGGAGTTCTTATTTCTTTTGTTAGAAAATATTTACTTTAGGAACCTGAGGTGTGGATAGAAAACTCCACAGTATATACAGGCGACTTCAAGCATACGTCTCCATTGGCTACTGCGATGATGATAAACTCGATGGTGGGGCGGGTTGGTGGGCGTTGACGAGCATGGTTGGTCTTCCCGAAAAGGTGAAGAAGAATTTGCATCTTGGGTCCCTAAGCCGAGGATACCCACACGAGCTTGATGGGCGGCGGTGTGGAGTTCTCTCAAGCAGCGAAAATGATGGGAATAGTCTTGGGTGATGCGCTCATCGAATCCTGGCCTCAGTAGACCCCCAGCGGGTGCGGATGGTGCTGCGGTTCAGGCCTCGTTCTAGATCAAATTTGCTGTCGAAGTCCGGCAGTCTGGTTTGGTGTCACTCTCCACGAGCTCTCAAACGATCGATCGATTACGTAGCTCGAAACCCGTCTTACGTTCGGCTCCTACAGTCATGGAGGGGCTGTGCGACCTCGACAAGGTATCGTGAAATGCTGCGAGAAAGTAGTTCCTCGAGGGGTTTGGGATCAGGAGGGATATGGGTTGGGTAAGGGATACGTGGTCGTGTTGATGTACCTTGATCGGGTGGCGGTGGCTGCAGGTTTGGGTTGGTTGGGTCCTGTTGGCGAGGGGTGTGGGCGGGGCTGTGGTTGAGACGGAGGAGGCGAAAAGTCCTGAAGCCGTGATGAAGCGAGAGGTTACAAGGATGGTGATTTGGGGAAAATGTTTGCTCCGCAGGTGAAATCTGGGAAGAACCTTTTCTCCTTCACTGAGAAAGCGTGTTCCTCTCGGTTCTTTGAGTCCACATATTGACTGTTTTGATGGAAAGATATGGTTGCGAGCCTCGGCGGGTGATGAAATGAGGCTGTTGATATGTGGAAGGAGAATTTGCCTTGATCGGGCAATTCTGGATAACGTCTCGAGTTTTTGTTGTGTGGCTCCACAGTTGCGGGCTGGCGGGGCGAAGGATGCCGGACATATCCTGACTGAGAATGGTCTTTACTTCTTTCAGGTGAGGGACGGAGGCCGGGATTGGGTTTAGATTCGGTCCATGGCACACTGTTTGGGAGACCAACTTCATGTAATGCGTGGCAGCATCTTTGCGGCATGGATATGCTTAACATTCGGTATCCTCATCCCGATTTGGGTCAAGTTCATATGATATCCCCTTGGAATATTACAGACAATATAATCTTGGAGTATGCGAATGCTTGTTGGTATCCAGCTCCACAGCAGTTCACTACGAGAACCGGACAAAATTATCTTTTGCTAGGATACGTATTGAGGCAAAGTGGATTGAATTCTTCATCAGTTCTGCAGACCCGAGGAAATGGCAATTTCTCAGCGATAAGAGTTGAATATCCTGGGCTCGAAAATCTTTGTCAGTTATGACGATTCGGTCATAATGGAAAATTGTCAGTTGGGAGAAGGGCGAAGCGGCAAAAGCGGGTGCCCACTCCCAATCCGAGGCGATGTCTCAGGTGGCTGGGGATGTTTTTGTGCCTTTGTTGATATGAAGGTTACCGCGAGGTTCTGAGGAGGTGCCACGAACGACTCCAATGTTGTTCACGATACTTGAACTGGGAATAGCGATTATTACCATCGGTGTCTGATGCGGTGTGTTGAGGGGAGGTAGTTAGCATGAAGTAGAGCCACATGGAAACACGTTTGAATGTCAATATCGCGCCGTGAGGAAGAAGAAAGGGCGGCATCTGGTTTCCTCGGTCTGATCTAGCGGTACTTAGATTTTCGATAATTCCCACATTTCTTAAACACGTTCAAGCATATCGAAAGTTGATGGCTGGACTTCATAGCCACTGTGTTTGATTTTAGAGGAAGAAACTCGAGGCTTCGAGAAAGCGGAACCTTGCTAATTTGCGGGGATCAGTGGTTAAGAGGCATCTGCGACTTCGATAGTTAAATTTGCTTCATGGAACATAAAGGGTGAGCGACCCCTCGAAGCAAATAAGTGCGTTAGTTTGTTAATTCCCATGCTCTTGATTTTGTGGTAGTATTTTGGAAACTTCGGGTGCGAAGCTTGAGATAAGACGGGATCTTCTCTGATTTTCTCGGGTTGGAAATTGTTTCATAGATGATCATGCTCTGCTTGGTAGAATCACGGATTTGTGTAAATCACAGGAAGAATTAACATTGATATCTTCATCCCATGGATCGAGCTATGTTGTGTCGATATTCTGGAAACATCAAAGATAACTACTCATTTGGTGTTAAATTTATACTTGAATAGTGCATTGATGAAGGGAGTTATGGAATCATCTTGGTGGTGTGAAATGCAGGTGGTTGAGTGAAACCCATGGGTGGCAATTGGTGATTTCAACACCACCCGATTCATCGGTGAGAATACGGTGGTAATTTGGTGCGGGATGACTATGTGGCTCATGAGTGTTTGTTCAACCTTGAATTGAGCGGATATTTCCTTATTTGGATTTGTTTTCGTGGATAAGCCAGGGTGAAGAGCGAACTTTGTGCTAGGAATTTGGATCGGATTGCCTTCAAAATGAATCTTGTATGGATATGTTTCCCGATACTTTAACGGAAGTCCACTCCTGGATTATCACGACCATTGCCCTCACGGTTGCAAACCTTAAGGTTAGTCTCTGACCCACGGCGTAGGAAAATATCCACTTTCTAAATTTTTAACCTGGTGGAGCCGCCTGCTCCTTGGTATTGTGAGGAAGCTTGGGATGGAGGGTCTTGGGGTTTCTCCCGTATACGGTACATCCTGGCGAAAGAGTGAAGGCCTCCTAAGATGTTCAATTCCACTCTTTTGGTAAGCTGCATGATCGTGTTGAGGATGCGGGGCTTTGAGAGAGCCGATCTGCTATTACGAGTGATCAACCGGACTACCATCTGCGATGGATAATGAGAGGAAGTGTTTAAAGACTGCCATGATCTTCCTTGCTGGCGAGGAGGGTTTCTTAAATCAAAATCTGGAAATCCTGATGGCTCAGGAAGCTTGGAATCGAGATAAGTTTCTTCCGCATGAATCTGTCGAGGCTCGGCATGCTTTCGGGTGTGATTAAAGTCTTAACCACGGGGAAATGGGTGCGGGATCGAAGATCCTTAATTTGATAAGGAGGAAAGGCACATTGGCTACTTTCAAAATATCCTATCTGATTTGATGGCACGCAAGCTTATGACAGAGTATTTGAATAACATCGAGTGGGTTTGGTTGGTGAAATAATCATACGGGACGAGTGTGAATGGTGATGTTTCTCGAGGGGAAATTAGAGGGCCTTAATTTATCTATTGGCGATTTCAAAGCCCACGTGAGCAGGATGGCTTTTCTTCTCTTTTCTTGCTAAAGGCGGCTTGAATTATGGTGGAGGTGATGTTATTGATGCGGTGTTATCTTTCTTCAAATGCGACTTACTTCGTGAGATTAGTACCTTATAATTGCTTTAGTGCCAAAGGTCTAATCCCGAGAATATGGGCATTTGTAGACCCGATATCCTGTTGTAACACGGTTCTCAGTGCATACTCGAAGATTACATTAACGCGAGGTTTAATCGATGCATTCTGAGTTATAAGCCTGCCAGCGAGTGGCTTTTTGTGCAAGGTCGAAGTATAGTAGATAACATCCTTATTACCCGAGGAGCTTATGATCGACTATCCACCCTAGTGATAATGGCCCTCCCGGTGTGCTCCAAAGTTGACATTAAAAGGCTTTGTCTGATCGATTGGGCTGATACGGGTATTTTAACCCGAATGTCGGGGTACCTACGGTTCTTACGAAATGTATTAAGGCTTGTATCACTACCCCGACACATTTTAGGTTAATGGTGAGCTTGCGGGGTTTTTCACTAGCAATCGTGGGTTGAGACAAGGGGATCCCATATCGCCTTTATTATTTATCATTGCCATGGAGGCCTTTTCTAGATCCTTGTCGTTGGTAGGCCGTAGACAGGATTTTCAGTTTCATCCTAAATGTAAGGATATCAACCTAACCCACTTATGCTTTGCTGATGACATTTCTTTTCTTTGGTGGGGACGATATCGGTCATCAAAATAATGCGGATGAGTTGAGCAGATTTGAGGATTTGCTCATTCTTGAATGGCTCTAAGCGCCATTTCATTAGGGGTAAATGGGTGAAGTCGAATCTGCTCTGCTGAACATCGGCTTCGAGTTTGAGGAGGTTTCTATGAAATATCACATTCTTGAATTCTCAACAGAAATTTTGTCACCGCCGTGTTACTGACCACTTACGGAAAAATAATGGCGGAGTCGGAGTCTTGACCAGTAGGGCGTTATCATATGCGAGCAGTTCTGACTTATTGCCTCGTGTTGCATAGTATTCGAGTTGTATTAGTGCGGTATTATGTTCATTATTCGAAATTCATAATTGCCAAATTGAACAACTTTTCGACTTTACGTAGGCGGAAACTGGAAATTCTCGTCGTGCTAAGGTCAGTTGGGATTCTGTGTGTCTTCCGAAGGAGGAGGGTGGCTTGGGTCTGCGTCGGATCAAAGACTCGAATGATATGAATGTTATGAAGCACGTTTGGAACCTGTTTTTTACGAAGGACTCCTTATGGGTGGCGTGGTGCGGAGAAATTTGCATGTTGAGGCAGCGAGGCACTTTGTTGTGCGGCGAACTCCTTCGATTTGTTCTTGGAGAGTACGGAGGAGAGTCTGCTGATTTGAAAGATAAGATGAGACCCTTCATGAATCACCAAGGTTATAGCGGTAAAGGACATTCCTTTGGCATGGTTCACAGTCAGTTCCAGATCCTCTCTCCTCCCTCTATGGAGGCATTATTGTATATGATTACGCTATTAAGAATAATGCTCTTGTTCTTTGAGTTAGTGGTGATGGTAGGGTGGAATTGACTATTGCGAATTTCTGTGCCCGACCTTATGAAATCAAGACGATTGTGTCGATTATCATTTAGATGTCTCTAGAGAGGATGTTGTTACATGGACTCTTGCTCCGTCACAGGATCTTCACGGTTTTGCACGGAGCCATTTTAGATCAAAAATGCGGGTGGTCTGTGGCATTACACGATGGTTCCCCCAGCTGATCCGGGGGCAATGGCACATAGTTTGGTTAACCATTCGGGACCAGTTGATTCTGTGAAGACAAACTTCTCAAATGGGGCCTAGTAACAGCAATTCATGTGTTTTCTTAGTGCAAATCTTTGAAGATAGGAATCCTTGTTTTTTGGGTGCCATTCCTTCTTTAATTATTTGGTTGAGAATACTAAGGTTATGTGGAAATTCGGAATCTGTGAAGTTGGGAGAATGAATTCTTATGGGTTTGTGCTTCTAAAAATCATTTGTTCTATTTAAGAGGATTGCGTGGGAGTGCTACCATTTATCATTTATGGAGGCATCGGAATAGTAGAATCTCACGAGAACATCTATTCTCCGTGACGCCATTTTCCATCACAAATGCAGTAATGATGTTCGGTTGAGAATCTCAAGTTTCGGAAGGTGGTGGACAATTCACGGTGAGCGAGCTATGTGTGAGAGATGGTCCTTCCCTTCATATCTGGTCTTGATGGTTCTCTTGGTTGATTGATGGGTTTGTTGTTGGTTGGAGTCACAGTGTCTTTTGGGCCTTAGTTGCCTCGCCGGAAATTTGTAATTTGGGCTTTGGGGGTGTGTTGTCTCGCCGGCTTGTGGAAGTGAGCTTAGTTTTGGTTTGTTGTCTTTGGTTGTTCAATTTATTTGTTTAATTTTGTGGCTGCCTTATTTTAGGGAGGTGCATCCGTTTTTCTTTTTCTTTTGGGCCTTGGGCTGGAGTGTATTATTTAGTTGTGGTGTTTGCTTTGGAATAAGCACAGTATCCAAAAAAAATATATATATATATTTACTTTAGATTTGGTTCTGATTAGCTCCTGATTTGCTACTATTTTGGAGAGCGGATTTGTTCTACTGATTCTTTGCTATTTTGGATCGATTGCTCTGATTTCTTTGCTATTTTGGAGCGATTTGTTCTGATTTATTCTTGATTTTATTACCAAGTCTTGTCCTAAAAGTTATCTAGTTTCCTTATTTTTGTTTTTGGCCAAATATTTACTTTCACTTAGTAGTAGAGATGTTAGTTTCCATTCTTCATATTTTTTGGGCCTATTTAAAAGGCTTTGTTATCCCTACATTCACATAAGTTTTATTTTTTTATTTTTATATATTTTTTTTTGATAAATTAAAATTTTATTTAAAGAAGAATGAAAGCCCTTTTAAACAACGAGCATACAAGAGTAGGGACACTGTGCTTTCTAACAAGCAGACGATACCTCCTATAAACAAAAGAAAGGGCATCGGCGATACAAAACCATTATCTTAAAATGAGCAAACAATAAATAAAACCCGGCCCACCTGCAGACACAAGGAGATCTGAGCCAAAACCGGACCTCACATACGGAGCTGACATACAAACTGACGATCAACGACACCCACCCGAGGCTGAAGGAGATGCACCGCCAGGACCCGGCATACGGTGTGGTAACTTGACGAATAAAGTCACGCCCATACAGGCTGAGGCTCAAACCACACCCCACCCCCTGACCTGGGCATAGGCAGCCGGGGGAACCAAAGGAAACAAGCCTGACGAGGGCCTGAGTAACTGACTTGACCATGGAGCAGCCCGAGGAACGCCACCGCGACCCGAATTAGAGACCTTGTGACCAAGCAATTGACCACGAGGTGGAGCACGGGGACATAGCCGTAGTCTAGTTGCCACTTCCAACCATCGGCCCCACGGCGATTGACACCACCGTGAGCCACCTTAGCGATTGCTCAGTCCGACCTTCAAATCACCCGTGAAGGCGACATCGACCATGGCGGTTAATTGGTAACAACCATAGCGGTGGAGAATGGCGCGGTATTACCCAAAAGAGCAATGCCTGATCACGGCGTCGCTACGGTAGGAAGGCCCCGAGCCGCAGAGAAAAAGCGGAAAAGCGGACATTTGAAAGCAATTCCAGATACCCCGTCGTCGGTGACTGCGACGGCACCAATTGAATAAGCGACAGCGGGGAGCCACGATTTGAATATACGAAAAGCGTTAAGCAACTCTCACCTAGATCGAACTGAAAGCATGCCCCGAAGACCCGTCGTCGGCGTCGGCGCCGGCATCAGTGAGCGGGATCGGGACCCATGATTTGGGTAACCTGAATCAGTTAAGATCGTCCACACGGATGCGAACTTGACGAACCTGCGACCCAGCGGTCAGGAAAAGCGAGGAAATCCTTCTCCCGCAGGCCATGGCGAGGAAGGAAGAAGCGGCCGACCTTCACGTGTACAATGCGTTTTGGCGGCGACGAGAACGGCGGAACGCCGCGGACCCTTTTTGGAGAGTCACGAACGCACGGTATTGGCGATCCTATCTTTCGACACGAAGCGAACCCATTTGAAATCTGCGGCGTGTATTATAGCGGCAACTCGGTATGGCGGCATGCGCTTCTGCGGTGTCGGTGAAAATGGTTTTCCAGCGGCGTGTTGGAAACATCTATGATGTTGGAAACATCTACAGCGTCCCCAAAATCGGTGTTAACTGCCGCACCGGTGATGGCATCGGCGGTAGATGTCTTAGGATGTACATCATTGGGACGAACCGATCTCGAACTCTAAGAAATACAAAAGCTTCAGAAGATATAAGGAGTAAAACTCCCTGAACGGGCGAAGAGGCACTGCTGCTGGCAACTGGCGACCTTAAGGATAACGTTATCTCGCATCATCGAGGGTGGAGACATCTGCATTTTTACCTGCTACGATCAACTGAGAGGCCGAATAACTAAGACCCCGCCGAGTGAGAGAGCCATTATCTACACTACAACCATGTTCTCCCTTTCGAAAAGGAACTAAACCTCATGGAGGATATCGACGGGAAACCCATTATGTCGGAGAGAGAGGGAAACCCCTTCCTCCATGTGAAGCATTAATACAATTGAGTTTTAACACTATAAGTTTTAAGCATTAATACAATTGAGAGTTTAAATTTCTCTTTGGTTCTTTAAAGAACTCCATGAACTTATCTGCTATTCCCGTATGCTCATCAAGACTTATCAATTCCTGATCCCTTATCACCGATTGTGGCGTCCCCTCACATTATACCAAGCCAGATCTCTATAAGCAACGGGTCGAGGTCTTCCATCCAAGCCAAATACTGTGGAAGTGTTTCTCCGAAGCATCCAACCGATCACGGGTCTCCTACAAGATTTGAGAATTAAGTCAGAGGAGGGGCACAGTAACACATGTTCTACACCTTGTCCAAGGTCATCTACGGTGGAACAAATCAATGAAAAGGAAGAGAAGCCACCCAACGCCTCAAGCCTAAAAAGTTGGAACTAAAACAAGAGGGAAAACCATGCAGAAATGAAGGTAAACCCGATTCTTTCACTAATCGGAATCGTGGATATTATGTGTTTTTAAAATGCAAAAGCAATGGCCATAGCTAGCCAATGTTCGAACAAAAGAGTCATGGTGACGCGGACAATGGTGAGAGATTGAAATGCATGTTGAGTCGTCGTGGATTCTATGCTATCCTTAGAAGATGTCGATGATGAGGAGGCACCATTCAAGGAGAGCTAATAGGCGCCAGGAGGGTCTTTTATGTGCAATCTAAGCAAATATGATGAGATGCAACGAGATAACATTTTTCATTATACTAGGTGCCTCGTCCAAAACAAGGTATTTAGTGTGATCATTTATGGGGGACGTTGCACTAATGTCGCTAGCATAACCATGGTGGAGAAACTAGGAATGCAAACAAGTAAGCATCCTTGACCTTATAAATTGCAATGGTTGAATGATAGTGGGGAGTTAAGGGTGAATAAACAATAACATCTCTTTTAGCATTGGGAAATACGAAGATGGAGTTTTGTGTGATGTAGTTCCAATGCAAGTCGGGCACTTGTTAGGAAAACCATGGCAATTTGATAGGAAAGTTAAGCATGACGACTTCACCAATAAGTACTCGTTCGTGCACAACCAACGGACCATCACTCTTGTTCCTTTGACACCAAGTCAAGTTTATGAAGATCAAGTGAGGTTGCAAAAAGAGAGTGAACAAAAGAAAATGAGTGAAAAAGAGGGTGAATAAAAGAAAATGAGTGAACAAGAGAGTGAACAAAAGAAAATTTGTGAAAAAGAGAGTGAGAAAAAGAAAGAGAAATTAATAAAAAGCAAGTGACTGAAAATTTGAGAGAAAATGAGAGAAAAACCACTCTATGCAAGGAAAGAGAGAAAGCATTGTCTTTAAACAAGCCTATGATCAGACTTTGTACAAAGAGGCACTTTTTAAAACTACACAACTTGACTCCGCTTCTTTGCCTAGTTAGATTGTCTCTTCTTTGGTAAGAATTTGAAGATGTCTTTCCGAGGAAATTTCTCAAAGCAGTACTTTATCTGGGAAAAAATTTGAAAGGGTTACTTCCTCCTCATCCGGGTGGGATCAAACATCAAATTGATTTCGTCCCCTCGTGCTACCATTCTCGACCGACTTTTATAGGTGTAATCCCTGAGGAGACAAAGGAACTCCTCAAAGCAAAGTCACAGTGACTGATAGGTGGATGGTATGTGAGAGAGAGTTTCGAGTCCATGTGCATGCTCCTATGATTTTAGTTCACAATATTATGGTTAAGATTCGAGGACTTAATCTTTTCGAGGAAGAGGGGAATGATGAGAATCAAAGACAGCATAATCCAGATGTTTCTCCCTAGGGGCGATGGTCCTTTCAAGTCCCGAGCACACAATGACAATGATACAAGCTAGATTCGTCTCAAAGGAGTGTGGACCCACTCTAACCACCTGGGTCCTAAGTGACACGAGCTACTGGGTGGCTAAGAGATTTTCAAAAGAAGCCTTCATGTTTTATTCCGAGATGCCCACGTGGAAGAAGCCGTAGTTCCAACCTCCAAACAGAAACAAAGATGTCCACGCTATCAAATTAAATTCGAACTCGACCAAGACTGCAAAGCTTTTGACTTGTTTATTTATCGTTATTTGAGCCATTGCTGCGTATTTGGTGTTAATTTAATGCTATTTCGAGCTGACTCAAGCTATTTCACTGCTGATTTATTCCGCATCAGGGTTGATTTGATTCCTTAAATTTTCTATCCTAGAATTATCTAGTTTCCTTTTAGTGTGCTACTTTAGGAAAAAGTATGTTGCCTCTTCTTCTTTTTTCGGGCCAAATATTTTACTTCTTCCTTCCTCATGGGTCCAATATTTAGTTTTCTATTCTTCACATATTTTCAGCATATTTAAAGGCTTGTTATCCCTACATTCCTTTAAGTTTTAAGATCTATAAAGGGAGAGTTTAAATTTCTTGGTTCTGTTAAACCTTTGAACTTATCTAAGCATTCCGTGGTTTCTATCAAGACTTATCAATCTGATTCCATCACCGAATAGCGTCCCTTTATAGCCAAGGTTCTCGCTTCTCTGGCAAGCAACTGCCGAGGTTTTCCATCCAATCCAAATACTAGAGTGGTTCTTCCGAGCTAATCTAATAACGAGTCTCCTCACAAGTTGACGGGGTTCATATCAATGTATTGAATCGAAAGTGAGTGGAAATTGCAAAGTATGCGGTCTCGATAACAAAGTTATGTTCGTTTTAGGCACCAATGGAAGAAGGGGTCTCCTCTTTCCCTGGGTGCGGTTCCCCGCCGCTAACCACCTTCTTGGGTGGCTTCCATTTACAGTGGAACATGTTCTCTCCGGTGGGGAGTTAAACTTGGTGCCGAATCTTCGAGCCGGGCGATCACAACAGCATGTTTCCCAAGTGGTCGGGATGAGCTCGCATGTCTACTCCACCACAATATGGTATCTGGCTGTGAAACAGCTGGGCCGTGCTTAGTCTCTTAGTTCACCACATCATGTCGGCGGGTATCCCCACTTCTGGCCATGGGTTAGTGAAGCTGGACATTCCGCCGCTCCGATCAAAATTGGTCTCTGCAGAGTTCGGCTTTGTTTTTTCGAACGGCCCGGATGCTAAATTCGCCGATCTACAAATTTCCACTTCTACAAGTTCAATCTCAAATCACCTGAAGTTTGTCAATCTACCGGGTATGCCCTAGCTACGTCGAGGTCGTGTCAGGTGCCGCTCGTTGATTACGCGTAACCGCCTCGCTTCAAAAGCGGATATGTTACGCATGGGACCAAACTTGTGAGGAAGTCGAATCCGCTAGATTCTAGTGGTCAATGGTTCTCTGTGCAGGCTCCGCGGTCGTGCCGTGGCCTGCTTATGACCGCCACCCCGGCGTCGGGCCTTCCGCCGGAAGGATGTCAGTGGTTCGGTGTGGCCCAGAGAAGTTTGCCTCGCTTAGGTCTCGCCGCCCATGGCCTGATCCGGATGCGCGGTGATCGCCGACGCCGCCTGGGCTTCACTTCCTCAAGTGGAGAGATCCGAATGATCGCACGGAAAGAGTTATGTTGCCATAGGAATCGCTGGGGCCGCCGGTTCGCCAATTTAGGTTACCCGCTTTATCCCTATCAATGATCGCTTTGTCAGCCCGAGGCTTTAAAGGGTCTTTTCGCAAGAGGATTCCCTTCTTAAGGTTCAACAGCCTGGGTACTCCTCCGAGAGTGGCAAACTGACTTTGCCGTGTCTCCGTGAATTTCTCCGTGAGCGGTGAAGGCTGCATGCCCCCCTGGTTTATCCCCGTACCCCTTGAGCTTCCATCAGCGTGCTCATTTTCAATGCCAGTTGTCGTGCCCGGTCAGGTCAGGTGGTTCGCCTCGTGGGTTGTTCCTCGTTAATGGCCCGCCCCAGGCCTCGGCGTTGTGGGCCTTCAGCCTGCTATCCCTCGGGCCGCTCTGGCCTGAAGTTGCGCGTGCCTGGGTTTGTCTCTGCCAGGGTGGGGCTTTGGCTTTGCTGGCTTGCCTTGTTAGCCCCAGATGTGGGCATCTGGTTTGATGTTGGTGTCATTTAAAAGGCTGGTTGCTGCCTTCTCCTCCTTCGGGGGTGGGGAAAGTGTGGTCAGCCATTCCGGTTTTTCCTGCTTTGGGTGGGCATGTCCTGTTTGTTGGTTTTAATTTTCTTTGTTGTTCTTTCTCAGCCTGGCCCCTGTCGTCTAATGAAATTCTTACTTATCCAAAAAAACAAACGGCGAATTCAGCATGTCAACATGAAAATTGATAATAACCTAATATATGAACAACCAGGTGTATTGTAAATATGAGAGGTTCATGGTACACACCATGTACAAGCAAAATGCCCATAGAGGTTTCCGGGCATGGAGTCGGCTGAGTTTCGGAGTACGCTGGCACAATCGCAGATTTCTAATGGGAGAGCACTAATAAATCACCAGACATACGGGTTTGCGCATGGTACTTATTTTAAGACAGGCACTTATTTCGCAAGGCAAAGCTTCCAACAAAAACAAACAGGTATCATATCAGTCGCAGCTCCCAGGCACATCAAAAACTTTAAGATAATGACCTCCTTAAAACTATGGGAAGATACATATAAAACATCGCCCTAAACAAAAACTACCATATACCCTTGTATGCCAAAGAGATACGCCCACCAAAGTTAGTGAAACCTGAAGAAAGGAAGCCTTCCCCGTATGAGGGAAGGCCACAACTGGTCAATAATGACCAATTAACATCAAAACCAGACCCCAGTTACAGTGCCAACAAGCAAAACTCAACTAAACTCAAGCCTCCAAAATTTTTAAATCTGGAGAGACAAAACCAAACTCATCACAACTGGGTAAAGGCAAACTGAAAGGATCACACAAAAGAATAACCCACAACCATGGCACAGCACCAACTAAATCAGGAAACCCATGGAACCACACACAACCCACAACCCAAAATAGCTAAACTAAGCAATGGAAAGATGCAAACTCCACCTAATAAGGATACCGGGCGGAGATACACCCTGCCGGCCATTCCACTCATAGACCTCGATCTTCCACATCGGGAGTCAAGTCACCTGCTCTGGCCGCTGACTGCATCGTCCGTATCCCGCCCAGCGTGAACATCATTCTTCTAGAAGTCTGGTCACTCATCGATCAAATCGGCATTTCTGGCAAATCTTTGTCAACAGAATTTGATCAAAAACGGAATGGAAAAACCCAGTGCCCAAGTAGGATGGAAACCTACTTTGACCCCATAGGTGCTTTTCATCTTCAGCTCCAATCCACCTTGACATACCCAAAACCTTCCCCGCTTAATCACAGTCACTCATCGCCAGAGATCGTAAAGAATAAAATCCACCCTCATCATTTATGCCAATTTCCAAAATCAAAGTTGGTGGTAAACAAATAACTACTATTTGTGGACACCGATACGAATATTCACCTACGGATTCATTATGCTCTATTCGCCCCAGAGAGAAGATTTTATCATGGTGGGAGTTGCACTGACAAATGCCCGACATTCGTGCATTACCAAAGATTTACAAATCGTGGAGGAAAGGTAACACGCCAGAACGTACGAAAGACGCAAGTACAGAATTCAAAGAGAAACCCGCCTGAGAGAACACTCAAAGAAACCAAAAGTCGGGCCTTTCACAAACTCCAGATTGACCTTCCAACAATTTATGCTTTTCTAACAAACGGCCTCTAATCTGGGCCATCTTAACCCTCTATTGCACGCCCAACCCATGATAGAGCTGCCAGAAATTGGGTAAATAAAGTGATACATCCACATGGACCGATAATAACAACCTCCGGCTAGCCAGACATACACGTAGGCCGTAACCCTATAGTTCCTCAAGATCTACTAACCAACCCAATCGCAGATCCAAAGCAGATTCAAAAAGAGGAAACCCCCTCAAGGACGCCACCCTAATGGTCGGAACTGCCACCTACTGACCCCAAATCCAAGAGGGTTTTTTTTTTTTTGGATAATTAAGAATTTGTTACCAAAAGGGCAAGGCCCAAACAAACAAACTGGCAAGAACAAAGTATGTAATAAGCCAAATGTTACCGTAGAAGACGACAACCGACAAGACTTCCTAAAATTATAGAGTGGAAACAACCCGAAACAAAACTCAATTAAAAAACACTCCACACACTAGGAAACCAACAACCCAAAAAAACAAGGCAACCAAGGTATCAAATCGTATCAAACACAAGTCTACACCCCCGGCATAAAATAAAACAAAACCCGCCACAACCCTGCATAGGGCAACCAAGAACCAACAAGAAAACAGACCACACTGAAAGATTAGTCAATTTCCATAATATATGAGAGTCGAATCCACAAATAAATGCTAGCATTGAAGTGCATTTCGCCACATGTTTTTTGTTTCTCTCGCCTTCTTGAGCTTCTTCTCGGGATACAACGGCAAGGGACAAATAGTCCAACTCATCAATTTCTTTTTTTGGATAGTTGGCAATTTGAGTTACTAAAAGGGCAATGCCTCAACAAACACGTATCAATGGCACAGCCAAAAGGCTACATGAAAAAAGAAAAACTGGATGTACCTCCCTAAAACTTAGGAGTGGCATCACCGACATAGATCACCACAAGGTGCCAAAGCCAACAAGCCACTCAACAACCAAACCCCACAAACAGGGCAATAATCAAAACCGACCAGCATACCGACCCAAGATAAACATAAGCCCACATCTCGTGTATAGAGAACCAAAAAACATGGTCCAGTAACTAAGATGCAGATCAAGAACACACAATTTAAGCCAAAGGCCACCGTGAGAGAAAACGAAGTCTAATGCCACTCCACCCCTAAACACATAGGAAAGGGGCATTAGCCCGAAAGAAACAACCACCAGAAACAACAGCACAAAATAGAACCAACAGCCCACAACCCGGGCACAAGCCACATAAGAAAGCTTCCCCCCATGGCGAAGGCAACAACCTCTACACTAGATATGCTTATCAACCCCAAACTCCATCAATTCTCTTATTATTTAAACGTTTTCACAATTGGGGAGACGTGGTTCGAGAATCTCGAAGAAGATTGCAGGCTCTGAAGAATCCAAAGATCCCACTTTACTGTAGGGGAGACAAAAATCCAAAAGAAAGTTGCTCCCCAATATGTCACATGTTCTCTTTGTAAGGAACTAAAAACCTTAACGAAAAGGAGGTCGCGCCGAAACCCCTTTCCGGGGGAGAGAGAGAGACCCCTTCTCCCATTGAACATAGTGTTTGGTCCTCGATGTTACACATGGTACTATCGGGCAGTTCACGCTTGGTGCTTAATTATGTGGGTTCGGAATGGACGAAGTCCAATCTCAAGTCACACAAAGCTAATGAAAAATGGAAAACCATTAGTGTTCTAACTTAGCAAGGTTAGGGATAGACACCTCCCCCTTCCCTCTCGTTCAGTACAAAGGTCATGAAAGCAAACGACGCCCTCCCTGTGAGGCTCCAATACAAGGAAGAGGCCGGGCTGGGCCTTATATATAAGAGTGATATATATATATATATATATATATATATATATATATATATTGGATAAGCAAGAATTCCTTTGTGATATTTCAAAAGCGCGTGCTCTCCAACATACAACCAATGACAATACAGAAGCCCAAGGCCCCTAGAAAAACCGAAAATGTGTAGATCATACCTCTAAAACTAGAAAGGGGCATCAACCCAAAACAACACTCCGAACCCTCGGTTAAAGAGATATGCCCTTAATGGCTGGGATAACCTGAGAGAAGGGCGGTGCCTTCCATTACCTAAGGAGAATGCAAAGAACCACAACACAAAAGACTTCACCACCAACAAACTGACTTACACTCGTGGCTAAACAGTAAAACCAACCAAAAAAACCCAAACCCACATCCCGAGCAAAGGAGATACAAACCATACCCCGCCCACAACTCGGGCAAAGGATACCAAGGTAAAAGCCCACATCCCGGGCACAGACACCAACCCACCAAGGGAACAACCCAAGGGAACCACACAACCCACAACAGGGCACAAGCAACCTAACATTGAAAGTGGCAAACACCACGGCAAGGATTGGAGCATAGGAACCTAGTAACAGCTGACAAACCAAAACCCCACCATACAGAACTGGAATCACTGTTAAAACCATCACAACTTCATCACGGCGATAAACTCTTCCACAATCCTTAAACTAACATTTATTAGACAACTCGCCGACAGAATCCACGCAACCTGATAACACACCAGAATCGCGAACCAGTGGGGAAGAACCGCCATACATCACCCTTAACTTTCGAGAACTTTTGTCCTGATAAACAAACATATCCTTTCTCAACAAACAATCGACCAGAGTCAATCTTAAACAATATTTGATATTTAATGACTCGGTTATGGTCGGATTGTCGCACACCATCGAAGACGGGAAACAAAGAAACCCAGCGCTGGCCATGTGAGATCCACAATGAGAGCTCACCTAATCCTGATATAGACTAAATCTGTGAAGAATCACCCCAGAGAAATGAACCCTCCAAGATTTAATTGTTCCTGAACTCCACCAGAATCTAAAGATTCCATTATAACCATTACTCTCACTGACGCACAAGATATGCACAAATAACACTGGTTTTTCCCGCCACATCGATATTTAATAATCCTCAAGATTTCGCAACTATGCACCGTAAAATGTAAACCCCGGGGGAGTCCAGAGCATTTCGCACTACGCCCTGGGTTTTTCACATATCCACACTACTGCAATCTCATCACAATTTGCGCACCAACCTAACCCTTGGTATATCACATCAACTACGGTCAGCCTTCAAAATTAGACTTTAAGGACCTCACTCAACACTCTTTGGGAGGAAACCATTTTGGAGCTGGCAATTCCATATGTCAAAACCCCACACTGATCCCGCAGTCGGCTCAAATTAAAAACTAAATGTTCCTGGGAACTGAACTGAGAAAACCATGTTCCTTAGAGGAAACTGAAACCTGGCCGGCAGGTTAGCACGGAAACCCCACTGTGAGAGAGGAGTGGCACCCTCTTCTCCCGCCAATGGGCTTTTAAAGTATATGGCGAGAACTATTGGTCAAAAAAAAAAAAAAAAAAAATACATATCTGTTGTGATGAATGAAGCAACATTGCTCTAATGCAATGATGTCAATATATGTGTGAGTGAGGTGGTATAACACTGTCACGCTTTTGTACACTTATTGTACAGCTTTGGCTTTTGAGCATTCAGAATCAAAATATAAGAAATGAGTCTTTAATTGACACATCACGAGAGTGCCATTTCCTGACACCACCTCATGCATTCTCACAGTTAATACGAAAGCTATCAACTAAGACCCTGGGGTTTCAAAGCAATTGCAGATGGCCACTACAATCTACCAATGTGATGTTCCCGCATATGCAACATGTGCGCCTAATGCTCATTTTGTACTTCTAGATCCCTGAAGCATACAAGGACATGAATGTTACATTATCACCCTATCCAACATGCTCACCAATGCATCTCGGCACCATACCAAAAAACAGGCAAACAAATGCACATTAACTCATTCAAGCCTCAATAGAAACCGCCCTTCTCTAGTACTGCTTCTGGATGAAGACGTCTACCTCCAATGCTATATAGAGAAGAACCTTGGTATGAGAGTTTGGTCAGCATGGAGGTCCCACTGACAAGTCTGACAAACAATACACAAATCGATAAGTTCTGGAGAGTTCTTACTAACAATTTGAGAAATTTAAAACTCTCAATTTTATTAATGCTTAAACTCGTATCGTAGTATTAACAAGCCTTTAAATAGGCCCAAAAATATGAAGAATAGAAACTAAATATTCAACCACAAGGAAAATAAATATTTGACCAAAAACAAGAAAGGAAACTAACATACTTTTTCCTAAGGCTTAGGAATCAAATCAGTCGCAATCTGGTATAAATCAACAGCAAATCAGCACCAAATCAAGAACAAATCAGCACCAAATAAGCTCCAAAATAGAAGCAAATCAGGAACAAATCAGAACTAAATCAGCTCCAAAATAGCAGCAAATCGACACCAAATCAAGCAAATTCGGGATAAGTAATGAAGCAAATCTTTTCTTCTTGAACAAAAGAAATAGCAAACTACCATTCACTTAAAGTTTCAAAAAAAAACTTTCTAAATTCAATAAAGCAACTTCTACTTCGACTGAGAATAAATCTTTTCGAAATAAAAACTGCACTCAGCTCTCGTTGGGAGACAAGAATTCTAGCTTCTTCCACAAAGCTGTAAAACCCAAGAACTAGAGGAACTCTATCAAATCCATTACGTTGGAGAATGTGTAACACCCCAAATTATACCCTAACAGTTTTATAACATGTTTTGGGTATAATAAACGTAAAGGTATATTTATTCGGAATAAAATAAAGATAAGAACAAAAGTAGGAATATGCATAAGTTAAATTACAAATAATAAAGAAGATTTGAGGCTATTGTAAAAATATTATAAATTGATTTGCAAATATTATGATGCAAGGTTGGGACCGTGATGGATGATCCAAAAGTTTAGGTAAGTCAAAATATGGCTCGGGCAGTTTTCGGGTCAAATAGGTTATGGACGACTTGAGATTTTCTGCTAAGAAAGGTAAATTTATGGTATATAAGGGAAAAAGGGCATTTAGGAAGGTTTTAGTAGTATGGAACAAGATTTGGAAAGCTCAATGGAGGTTGAAATTTTCGTTATGTGGAAACTTTAGAGAAAAGATGAGATGGTGAGGAGAGTAGAGTTTGCACAAGAGTGGTTACTTCAACGGCCATTAATGAAACGATCCAATACAAGATAGGATGATGGAAAGGCGCCACAATCAACTATGGACTGTCGATTGATAAGCTTCCGACAAAGACTTCGCCACTACAATCTACCTAGGTATGAGAAGCCACGAACTCGTCCCTAAGGGAATCCACCCAAGAGATAAGAGAACAAGAGATAACTCTTAAAAGAGAAATCTGAAAATATTATTAAACTTGAACTGATTTGTCAAAAGACTACATTATGGGGTATATATAGCCCCATACTTTCTAAATCAAATAAAGAAACTCCTACTTTAACTAGGAAAAGAAACTTTCTAAATTACAAAAAGTAACCTTAAAAAGCAAACTTCTTCTAAAATAAATAAAGCAAATCTTCCTTAAAAGGGATGTAATAAAACATTGGAGCAATCTTTCTAAAGGGATAGAATAAAAATATCGAGAAAATCTTCTAAAATCAATGCTATGGCTCCAGATCGTGGGTTTTTTTTTGATAATCACGATCGTGGGTTTGTCCTGTCCGACCACGTTTTTTTTGCTGCCTCCAAGGCCCAAATGAGGTCCAAAAGGAGTTTTCTTACATGTATCAACAAAGCGCCTTGACCTCCCCAATCCACTCTTCAATAATTAGGGCTGAATTCCCAATGTTCGTGTGTTTATAGAAGCTCCCGTGATCAATCCCCATACTGAAAAAGACTTTTGCCCTCAAGTCTTCACCGTGATAAGCCCTCAAGTCCTCGACATTGAACATTGGAGAAATTTCACATTCGTCCCGCAACCGGCAACTTGTAGGCTGCCTCCAATTTTCTATAATCTTTTTTTTTTTTTTTTTTTTTTTTTTTGGATAAGTAAGAATTTATTTCCAAAAAGGCCAAAGCCCAACAACAACCAATGACAATACAAGGGGGCCCAAGGCCCCTGGGAAACCGAAAAACTGACACCTCCCCTTAAAAACTAGAAAGGGGCATTAGACCAAAACAATGGGGTACACCATAACCAAGTCATCGTGACATGCCCCAATCGGGGCTGGAAACCGAGAGAAAACGAAAGCCTATCTCCCACATAAGGAAGGAAAGGCAACAACAATCAACACAAAATACCAACAACCAAACCCCACACTCAGGCCACCGCGACATCCAACCAAGAGCCAAGCCCACACCCCGCAAAGGAGATAAACCAACCCCGCCCCACAACCCGGCAAAGGCAATCTAAGAGAACAACAAAAATGAAAAACCATTACTGTGGACTAATGCACCAAACAACTTCACTCGCTCTCACCCAAGGAATTTTCTATAATCTTGAAAGGGTCATCTACCCTCGTCTTAGCTCTAAACTTTCCCGGGTAGGAAACCTATCTGCGGTTGCAGGCCCCAAACCAATTCGCCAACCTCAAACTCAACATACTATGCGTGCATCTATTCATTGCTCCACATATTCGCATTCTTCTTCAATCTCTGCTCGAACTTCTTCATGCAACTTCTCGATCTCTTCGCTCTAATCCTCAAAGATTCCACTAAATCAAGCGAATAGCTCCGACGGGTGCTAATTCCATGGTCTAATCGGTCAGAAGTCCATGCACTACCTCAAATGGGCTTTTCCCAACAGCTTCCCATGCATGGACCTATTGTGCAAACTCAATTCAGTAGAATCAAACTCAATGTTTCACGATCTTTCCCTACATAGCTCCTTAGCAATTTCCCAAGCTTCTATTAGTAACTCGGCTCACCATCGCTCCGAGGGTGATAAGAGGTACTCGACGCAAAGAAGTCCCAAGTTTCTCCAATGTAGTTCTCCAAAAGTGACTAAGAAAACTTAGAGTCTCGATCTGAAACCATAGTCTTGGGAATACCATGTGCACGCACAATCTTTCGCTGCAAGCAATAAGCTCCAAATACGCTAAGCATCATTGGGGACTCTCACAGACGGCACAAAGTGAGCCATCTTTGAAAACCTCACAACCCACCTCACCGACCGAATCTTTTTGTTTCTCAGGTTCTAGGTAATCCCAAAACAAATCCGTTTACCTCCTCCCATGGCATATTCGAATCAAGTAATGGTGTATATAGTCCCTCCGCATTGCTTTCCATGAGTTTTAGCCATCATGCACACAACACACTTTTGACAAATCTTAGCATCGTCTTTCAAATCTTAGCCAAAAGAAGTTTCGCTTCACTGTAGCTAAGGTTTTTGCATCACCAAAGTGTCCCTCCTAATGTTCCACCATGCAACCTATCTAGGGAATACTCAATCTCAAGGAACAAAGCACGGATGCATAGAGTGCTTCCTTTAAAGAGAAAAACCGGCCCATCCTTACAAAACCCTTGAAAGGCTTCGTCGGGCGCATACCTTCCGTATTTCACCAAAATCAAGATCCTCCTCGTATAAGCTCTTCAACACATCGAATCCAACTACTGGACTCTTGCATGGAAGTCACTAGCATGTCTCCTACTCAAGGCATCCCAAGAACAACGCTATGAACACCAGCTTTATGCTTGATTGTGAAGTTGTACGCTGTAAGAATTCCACCCATGTCAGATGTCTCGATTCAATTTCCAGGTCGGTGGTCATGAATTTAATGCTTCATGATCCGAGAAAAGTTAATAAATGGCTTGTAAAGTATTGACTCCAATGAAATAAAAGCTCTATAGCATAACTCCTTGTCATAGGTGGAGTAATTTCCTTTTTTCATTTAACTTCACTAAAGAAAGCGATGGGTCTTCCTTCGACAAAGCTGGACAAAGACTAATCCCATCTCAGATGCATCACACTCTACTAAGACTTTGTTGAAATCAGGTAAAACCAAACATGGGGCTTCGCCATTTCTTCTTAATCAACTTGAAGCTTTCTTCAACACTAGTCCACTTTTGAATTCTTGTCTCCTTTAAGCATTCGCCAGATAGAGCCATTATGAGCTAAATCCATGAATAAATCTCCTATAAAAAGAGACTAGCCCATGAAAACTTTCTCACATCATGGATCGAAGCTTAGAGTCACTAATTTGTAATCGCCTCTATCTGCCTTGGCCCATCTCAATCTATCTTTAGTAACCACATAACCAAGGAATAACATGATTCTCGTCTATAGAAGTCACACTCTTCAAGTTGACAACAATCGCTGCTCCCTTAGAATAAAGAACAATTGCCTCATATGCTCCAAGTGCTCCATGGAATTCTTGCTATAGATAAAAATATCATCAAAGTATACCACCACAAAATTTGCAATGCAAGGCTTAAGGATATGATTCATAAACCTCATAAAAGTGCTAGGGGCATTGGATAGTCCAAATCGCATCACCATCCACTCATAGAGTCCATCTCGAGTTTTAAAGGCCGTCTTCCATTCATCTCTGGAATCTTCGAGTGGGCAATGGTGCAAAAGTTGTAGTTGTTTTTATATGGACTTATGTTTTGAACCACTCTAGTGATCTTTGTATAAATTTGGATGATTACTTTTATGGACTATCATCGATAAGTAAGAATATTTTTTAAGCTGGTATATTAAGCAATGGAATTAACATATTATATATGTCCAATCCAATTTTAAATATTAATGACAATAAAAGGTCAAAGATAGATAATTTGAAATCATCGTACTCATGGCATTGTCGCCTTAGCCATACAAGTGAGAGATGCGTGACTAAGTTACACAAAAGTGGTAGCTTAGGGTTATTTTATTGTGATTCATTTGACATATGTGAATCTTTTTCTTGTTAGGCCATGGAATGCTCTCCCCGGGCAGACCCACTGGGCCACCCGTGCATTGAAGATGGAATGCTCCTGCGTGGTGGGGTCCGCGGCCGGGTGGAAGGGGTCCACCCATGTTCAAATTCTTCCCAAAAGGGGGCAATCTCGGGCCTTCCTTGGCTCCAAAACAAAGGGACTAACACCGAACCATGGGCCGTGGCGAGGTCTTCAATCGAGCACTTCTGGCCACGATCTTCCGCGGAGTCACCGACCCATCACAAGTACCGCTACCCTCAGCGCCAAGAGGTCACTCAACTGAAGGAGAAATGGCCTCGGCGGCTGTCGCTTAGACAGATCTGTCGATGCCAAGATCGTTGTTCCTAAAAAAGATACACACAAGGAAACAATCCCTTTGGGTGAGGTTTCTCCCACGAGCGAATGGGGAGGGACGCTCGGAGTGGACTTCGCTTCGAGGTCGCCTTTATCACCTGCCGAGCCTCAACGTGCGATGGAGCGGTGATCCAACTCGACTCGGGACATTGTCGGTCCGATATCCGTTCCGCCGGCCGGACCGGAGGTCGGGCCTGTGATCCGCACGGTTTGCTTCCCCCGAGCTCAAACCCAGCTCGATCCGACACTGTAGCCCGCCTGAAGACTTCCATTGGTCACGGTGAGCCGTTGGCATCATTCAGCCAGCTAATCGCAAGCGAGGAAGACCTACATTCCTCGTGGATGGCCCTGGATGGTTATGGGTAAGGGAAGGGACACTTGGGTCGCCGAAATGGGACATGGTCAATGGTCGGGTAAATGCTGTAATGGTGGATTCCGGGGCTTAATGAGTCGGGTTATGGAAGGTAAAGAGCTATGCAAAGCACAAGGCCGACGCTGGAACAGGTTTTAAAGGGTGGTGATTTGGGAAACAAACCATCAAGAAAATCATGGAAGAACCTTTTTCTCGCCCTCGAGAAAACAAGTGGTCAACTACAATTCTTTAAACCACATAATGCAAATGGGAAGCTTGTTGCCAAACCTCCGGCGGAGGCGGTGAACGAAGGCATTGATATGTGGAAAGGTTGTTTGGTTGGACAATTTCTGGATAAACGACTCCCATTTCCTGTGGTGAAATCTCTGGTTAGCAGGTTGTGGGGCAGGAAGGAGATGCCTGACATATCCACAACTGAAAATGGATTATTTTCTTGAACCGTGGACTCGAGGTTCTGATCAAGTTATGCACCTGACCATGGCATCTGTCGGGAGACCTCATCTGTTATATACGTGCATGGAGACTAGGTATGGAGATGTTGGCACTTAAACTTTCCACTCATATACCGTCTGGTAAAATTTCACAATATACCTTTGAATATCGACAAGCACTTGTCTCGTACATAGCAAGTATCAAGTGGTATCCCGCTTCATCTCGATGCACTCACTGAGAACCGTACAAATTATCCTTTGCTAGAAATTTGTGTAGAGGTTGGGGTTGGATCAGAATTTCCTAAATCTATACTCGACAGTAATGGTAATTATTCTAATATAAGTGATCGAATATCCGCGACCCCACAATGCGCTCACGCAAGCGCTTAGCTTGGCGCCTTGTCAACTCGCTGCTAAGAAGGGCCTGTGAAGTACCGAAGACTAATCCCGAATGTTTCGTAGGATTGAGAAGGTATCGATGAAGAAGGATGCGCCAGGATACAGGGTAACAAAAGTTGATATCTGGGGGATACTAAGGATATAACTAATGACAAAGGTATAAAAACAAGATGTAAGACGGGATGAAAGTAATCATACTGCTACGAATGCTGATGAGGTAAGTAGGTTGGCTAATGACATTGTTAACAAGCCTAAGTTACATGGTAATGCCTTCGCATGTCTAGCACAAACGAGACAAATAAACCCACAGCTGATACTCTCCTATGATTTTTCTCGATTCCCTCTCCCATTCCCCGATAATGCCTCGCTGCATTAAAAGAGTTGATGAGCTGGACTTCACGCCAGTGCCAATCTCTAGGAAGAAGCTCAAGAAATTAAAGAAGCAGAGTTTTGCTTTCTACAGACTCAAAGGGCTGGGGTATGTACAACTTCCCAATGGCAATTTGCTTCTGGAACATAAGGGGCTCAATGACCCCCTTTAAGCAAAAAGAAGTTCGCTCGCTTATAGAGTCCCAAACCTTGATTTTGTGTGTATTCCTTGAAACTCCTAAAAGGGCAAGGCGCATAACAAGGATGCACTTTCACAGCTACACTTCCGGGTTGGAAATTGTTTCATAATTATGATCATGCCCTACTTGGTAGAATTTGGATTTGTGGAAACCCAGATAAGGTGAGCATTGATGTTATCCATTCTATGGACCAGGCAATACTTTGTCATGTTACTACTATCAAGGACAATCTTTCATTTTGGTGCTCGGCCGTATATGCTTCGAATAACTACATGGAAAGAAGAGTGCTGTGGCGTCATCTCCAATGGTGTGAACCCGTGGTAGGCAAAAATCCATGGTTCGTTATCGGTGATTTTAACACCACCAGATTTGTCAATGAGAAGTCTGGGGGTAACATGGCTCAGGATTTGGCAATGATGGATTTTCATGAGTGTCTGTTCAACTGGAACTAGATGATGTCTCCTTCATGGGACCCATTTTTACGTGGATGAACCTGCTAAGAGTAAAAACTCTATCAAGTAGGAAGTCGATCGGGTTGCTCTTCAAATGAAATGTTATTTCGACATATTCCCGCTCTCCCTAATGCATTAACGGAAGTTCAGCACCCTGGGTTATCTGATCATTGCCCTCTGGTCACAAGTCTGAATATTAGTCCGATTCTTGAGCACAGGAAAAAATTTCCCTTTAAGTTTTTTAATTCGGGGTCGACCAATTCCCCGGCTTTTCTCGAGATTGTGAAGGAAGCTTGAGTGTGAAGCGCTTCGTAATTCCCATGTACGATTGGACGCTGAAATGAAAAGGGTAAAGCGCCCCTTAGGGCGTTTAACTCCATCTCGTATGGTAAGTTGCGTGAACTAGTTGTGGAAGCTGTGCAGATTAACCAGGCCCAAATGTTGTAACTCTAACAAATTTTTCACCATTTGTCAGGGAAAATGAGAGGGAAGTATTTGTAAAGAGATACCATGATCTAGCCTATGCAGAGGAGGGCTTCTTAAAATAGAAATCTAGAGTAATGTGGGGTCAAACTTTGGAGATCGTCACGAGGTTTTTTCCATAAAGCCGCCATTAAAGCTCCTAATGCACTGAGGCGTATAAAAGTCATAAATTCTCCTGAGATGGATGCACTGTCACCCTGAGGCCATCAAAGAGGAAGTCATGGTGATACGAACCCCGTCAACTTGTGAGAGGAGACCGTGATCTAATTAGATCGGAAGAATCAAGCCTAGCATTGGCTTGATGGATGACCTTGACCCGTTGTTTATATGGGAAGCAAGAACCTTTCGTATAGGTGAGGACGCCACACCTGATGGAGATCCGACTGACAAGTCTTTGATGAACGCCACCTTAATAACCGGAGAAAAGTTCAAGGAGTTCTTCAAAGAACCAAAGAGAAATTGAAACTCTCAATTTTATTAATGCTTAAAAACTTTTAGAATACAAGGATAACAAGCCTTTAAATAGGCCCAAAAATACGAAGAAAAGAAACTAAATATTCGGCCACAAGGAAAGTAAATATTTGGCCAAAAACAAGAAAAAGGAAACTAGAACTTCTTAGACAAGACTTGGTGATAAAAATCAGCAGCAAATCAGACAAATTAGTTTCTCCAAAAATAGTAGCAGCAAATCAGAACAAATTAGCTCCAAAATAGCAGCAAATCAGAACAAATCATCTCTCCAAAATAGCAAAGAATCAGAACAAATCAGCTCCAAAATAGCGCTACAAATCAGAGCAAATCATCACCTCAAATCGCAAAGAAATCAACACTACCTTTTCTAAAAAAAGAAATAGAAACTCCTATTTTCCTCTAGCAAAACACACTTTCTAAATTAAATAAAGCAACTTCTACTTGACTTAGAGAATAAATCTTTCTAAAATAAAACAACTCCAAATTAAAATAGTAATAAAACCTAAAAACACTTGAAATTGTAATATATTCGCGGCTCCAAGGTTTCATGTTCTCCCAACATGAATTTTCCTTAATTAAGATTGAACTCCTAATGAATCTTCTTAGAAGCTCCCGCATCATGGATCCTTTGTGCTTTGATTCTCATCATTCCCTTTCCTCGAAAAAGATTCGTCCCTCGAATCTTAACCATAATGTTGTGATGGCATGACAATAAATACAAATCCTCGCTGGCCCATCCTTTATGGGAACTAAAAATCACTGGAACAACGATGGACTCAAGCCTCCTCGACATATCCCTTTTTCCATCAATTCACCAACTTGCTGGAGTTCCTTTGTCTCCTGGGATTACGCCTATGTTTGCTCGATCTCGTATCGGTGTAGCACTGGGCACAAAATCAATTTGGAGGTCTCGATCCTTCTGATAGGAGGTAAACCTTTCGAAAGCACATCTCAAACTTCCCGCAAAAGAGAGACAATAGAATCCAGGCAGTAAAAGAAGTGTCAAGTTGTTAGTATTAAAAGTGCCTCTTTGTACAAAGTACAATCATAGCTCATAAGAACAATGCCTTCTTAACCTCACCGCCTTGTATTAGAAATCTTCGGTTTTTCTCCTTTTCTTAAATTTTCAATACTTGCTTTTTTGTCACTCTCCCTTCCTTTTGCTCACTTCTTTTTTACACTTTTTATTTTGTTCACTCTCTTTTCACTCTTCTTTTCTTTGTCTACTCTCCTTTTCACACTTCTTTTGTTCACTCTCTTCCTTCTATCACTCTCTCCTTTCCTCTTGTTTTTTTCTCTCTCTATTTTTCTTTCTTTTTTCTTTCTCTCATTCTCTTGAATCATGGTCTCTGATTTCTTGTTCGTCACCTCTCTTGTTCTTGTTCTATTTCTGGGGCTTGGTATTTGCGGCTTATCTTCCTTCCTCCATTGATTCTTTCGGATAATTATCCTCCATTGATTGACCTCGAGTGGATGAAGTGGACTAGGTTCAGAGCGTGTGTTAGTCTTGTCCCTCCTCTTGACTTGATTCTCGATCTTGATAGCCATATCCGCCATATTCTCCAACTCCTACGTAATGTTGCAGAATTCCACCACCTTTTGAATCGCCTGTTTAAACCCGTAGAAACCTCGCCATGGTAGCCTCGATCTTCTTCAATATTGGCTGCGGCCGTTGCAACTTCCATCTCCTTATAATACTCCTCCAGCGCCCGATTTACCTTGCCTTAGGTTTTGCAACTTGTTGTACAAGTCAGGACAAATCTCTTCCGCATCACCCTCTTCATCTCTTCCCATGTTTCCACCGATGGCTCCCTATTCCGTCTCTTATTCAACACTAGTTGGTCCCACCACACTATGGCATAATCTGAGAACTCTATAACAGCAAGCTTCACCTTCTTATTTTCAGAATAATGGTGACAATCAAAAACCAACTCTACCTTCCTCTCCCACTCAAGATATGCCTCGGGGTCATTCTTTCCTTAGAAAGATGGAATCTTCATCTTAATGTTTCCCAAATTATTATCTTCCCGATTCCTATATTCTCTATGTCTCCCCAGTGCCTCTGTTATAACACCCCAGGTATAACCATTCGTCTTCAAAGTCTCCTCAAGTCATACTCTTCTTCGTCTACCGCGCCACCTCTTCTTAGCGGCCTCTCAACCTCTCGGCCACATTGGGAGGGTTTAGTGGGTGCTCAAGCTTCTCTCCACCCTCTCATGGAATTGTTCCCAATTCAG
Organism: Tetrastigma voinierianum; assembly: GCA_016808115.1. Classification (NCBI taxonomy): domain Eukaryota; kingdom Viridiplantae; phylum Streptophyta; class Magnoliopsida; order Vitales; family Vitaceae; genus Tetrastigma; species Tetrastigma voinierianum. Next base: position 146,036 of record JAEQBH010008126.1, read on the forward strand.
CCCTAAACATTCTCTGTGCTTGTAGTTAAGGCACATAATGAACTTCATGTCAGCCTCCCTCCAGCTAGATCGTTGTTTGTTTGACATGTCTTTGCAAAAACAAGGTTAGAAAAAAAGTAGGACCTCACAAATCACTCGCTCACGGGTTTTCACTCGAAGAATGATTCACTCAGTTCGCTCGTGTTTCACTATTCTGTTGGCTTTCTCACTCCTAATAATGTCTGACCACTCTTGCTTTCACTTAGAATTTCTCTTCCTAGTTCTTTTGGAACTAATCAAATAATCAGATTTTTTTCGAAAATTCAATAAAAAAACATATCAAAAATATTCAAGCTTTATTTGTTATTTTTATATTATGGTGGGGACTTGATTTCCAACAACATGAATGATAATATACTTTAAAAAAAAAATTATATATTTTTTTCCCGGCTTTTTTTTTTTTCGACTTTTTTTTTTGACCTTTTTTTTTTTTTTTTTTTTCGGCTTCTAGACTTTTTTTTTCAACCGGATTCTTTTCCTTTACTTCCCTTTTTTTTTTTAACTTGGGATGGATGGTTCACTAAAAAATAAAGAAACAATAAAAAATTATATCCGATCAAGAATGAAGAAAATCGGACTTGGGATGAAGTAGATAATAGGTTGTGAATGAAATTGGGGTTGAACGGAATTTAGAAGGTATGGATGAAAGTGGTGACTAAGATGGTTTGGACAAAGAAATAAATAATATTAATAAAAGATAGGCAAACTGAAAATAGAACACATTTGCTCGATGCAAATGATACGAACCGGAGTCAACTTGTGGGAGACCCGTGTCGAATTAGATCGGAAGAGCTATCTAGCATTGGCTTGGATGGATGACCTTAACCGATTTATATATGGAAAAACAGAACTTAGTATAGAGTGAGGGGCATCTGTCGGTGATGGAGATCCGTGATAAGTCTTGATGAGCATACGGAATAAGCGGGAAGTAAGTTCGAGGGGTTCTTCAAAAGAACCAAAGAAATTAAAACTCTCAATTTTATTAATGCCCAAAAAACTTTTAGAATACAAGATAACAAGCCTTTAAATAGGCCAAAAAATATGAAGAATAGAAACTAAATATTCGGCCTTGGGAAAGTAAATATTTGGCCAAAAACAAGAAAAAGGAAACTAGATAACTTTTAGGACAAGACTTGGTGATAAAAAATCAGCAGCAAATCAACACCAAATCTTTTTTCTAAAAAGAAATAGAAACTCCTATTTTCCTAGCAAAACACACTTTCTAAATTAAATAAAGCAACTTCTACTTTGACTTGGAGAATAAATCTTTCTAAAATAAAACAACTCAATTAAAATAGTAATAAAACTCAAAACACTTGGGAAAGCGAGAAATAGCAAACCAGAAAAGTCTCCAGGTTTCACAAAGCCTCCGAATATAAGATTTTCCTTATAATTAAGATTGAATCCCTAATAAATCTTCTAGAAGCTCCTGCATCACGGATCCTTTGTGCTTTGATTCTCATCAGTTGGTTTTTTCAATAATGTATTATGCTCTGATGGTCCTTCTTTTGACCAAGAATACATGGATAATGTTGGTGGGTTCACATGGTCTACGCACCACCTGGACATTTTAAAGGGTGAAATTACGCATGAGGAGATCAAAAAGGTCATGTTCTCTATTGATGAAAACAAAGCCCCGGGCCCGATGGTTTCGTCCCTTTCTTGAGCGTGAGTATTATTGGAAGTGATGTAGTTGAGGCAGTGACCTCTTTTTTCAAATCTGGTAGGCTTCTTCGGGAGATTAATTGCCACAGTTATTGCTTTGGTGCCCAAGGTCCCTAATCCCGAGACAATGAATGATTATAGACCAATCTCTTGTTGTAACACCATGTATAAATGCATTTCGAAGATTATAGCTGCGAGGTTTAAACAATGCATCCCTGATATAATAAGTCCTTCTCAGTCAGCTTTTGTGCAAGGTCGGAGTATCGCTGATAATATCCTTATCACCCAAGAGCTAATGGTCAACTATCCATCGAGAAAGCAGTGGGCCTCTAGGTGTGCTCTAAAGTTGACATTAAAGAGGCACATATGACACCATTCTTTGGCGTATTTTGGGTATTTTAGAGCGGCATGGAACACTACGATTATGATGGATTGTATTAGGAGTGCATCTCTACCCCTACATTCTGCAGTATCGGTAAATGAAAGTGAGCTAAACGGGTTTGCTAGCAAGCGCGGGTGGAGACAAGGGGATCCACTTTCTCCGGCTTTTATTTATCACATTGCTATGGAGGCCCTTTCTAGGTCATTGTCGACTGCCCCATAATGTCGGGATTTTCGGTTCCATCCTAAATGTGAAATCGATGCGACACATCTAAGCTGCGGATGATATTTTCCTCTGCAGGAGGGACAAAATCCGATTGTACAAGTTATGATGGGCGAGTTGGCAAAGTTTGAGCATTTTTAAAGTGCGCCGTAAACAAGCGAGGAAAGAGTACCATCTTCATGGCCAAGGAATTAGCGATGACATTAGAATGATTATTGAACACCACAGGTTTCGGTTTGGGGAGGTTTCCTATGAAATATCTTGGAGTCCCTCTGATCTCAACTAGACTTTCCCATTCTGACTGTCAGCCGCTACTGGATAAAATTCTGGGCAGAATTCATTCGTGGACAAGCAGGGCATTATCATATGCGGGAAGGTTGCAGCTGATTGGTTCTGTTTTGTATAGTATCTGGCGGTATTGGTCGCGACGCTGATTTTATAATTCGAAATTCACAATTGCCCCGAATTGAACAAGCTTTCAAAAGCTTCCTTTAGTCGGAAAAATTGGGAATTCTCGTCGGCGCTTAAGATCGGTGGGGGCGATTTGTCTTCGAAGGAGGAGGTGGCTTGGGCATCGTCGTATCAAGATTCGAATGATGCAAATGTTATGAAACACATTTGGAATCTTTTTATAGTAAGGACTCTTTATGGGCGCATGGGTGCGGAGAAGGTATATGAGAGAAGCGGGAGCTGTGTGGTGTGCTAAAATCCCGCCGGTATGCTCGTGGAGTTAGGCGAAATTGCTTGGTGAGATAGATCGGGCCCTTCATGAACATAAGGTGCCTGATGGTAGGGGACTTTTTTATGGCATGACACCTGGAACCCGGTTGGGCCTCTTCTTCCATATTATGGAGACCGTATCATATATGATTCAGCTATTCATAATAATGCTCGTGTAGCTGAGGTTATTGATGGTGGTAGGTGGAATTGGCCAATTGCGAACTCTGCAGATCTTATCGCTATCAAGAATAGTTGGCTGACTATAGCATGATGACTCTAGAGGATTTTATCTCGTGGACACTTGCTTCTTAAAATTCACTTTGTGTACTCGGCTTGGAACAATTTTAGACCAAAGAGCGGTGTTCGGTAGCCTTATCTGATTTGGTTTCCTCGAAGCTATCGGAGACATGCATTCATTGTTTGGTTGGCCATTCGGGATAGATTGGTTGTCGCAGACAAGCTTCTCGAATTGGGGCATGATGGAAGCTCTATATCGTGTGTTTATGGGACTAATGTTGAGACGAGACCACTTGTTTTTTGGTTGCCAATTCAACTGTGGTATACGGTTGAGAGTTTTAGGTTATGTAGAATTCTAGAACTCCACGGAATTGGGAGAATGAGTTCTTATGGGTAATTGCTACGAAGGAAATCCTTTTGTTCTATCGCGAGAGGATTGCATGGGGTGCTACCATTTATCACTTGTGGAGACAGCGGAATAGTAGAATTTATGAGAATATTTATTCTCCAGCTGATGCTATTTTTCATCTCATTTGTAATGATGTCAGGCTGAGAATCTCAAGTTTCCAGAAGGTGGTGGATAATCCCGGTGAAACGGAGGCTATGTGTGAGAGATGGTGCTTATATTCTTGACATTGGTGTTTCATTTGGTTGATTGATGGTTTCGGTTGCTGGTTGGGTCCTTGTCGTGTTGGGCTGGGGTGTCTTGCGCCGGGTTGTGGGGTGAGAACTTTGGGGTGTGGTGACTGCGGGATGTGGGTGGAGTGTCTGTTGTTTTTGCTATCCTTGGTTGTTGTTGGTTGTTTTGGGTTGTTGCCTTCCCTTCAGTTTTTAGGGGAGGTTCTGTCCGTTTTTCTGTAGTTTTGGGCCTTTGGTCCGTGTATTCTTTGGTTGTGTAGTTTTGCCTTTTGGAAATAAATGCTTACTTATCCAAAAAAAAAAAAAAAAATCTTTCTTGTTTGGCAAAGATGACTAAGTTTCCCTTTATTGGAAAGGGTGAATGTGTTAATGGACCATTTGACCTAATTCATATATATGTATGCGATCCTATATGTCGAGGATGGTTTCATTTACTTCATGACCTTTATCAATGATTATTCATAATTGTGGTACTTGAATCTGATGAGATACAAATCTAAATACTTTGAAAAGTTCAAAGAATTCAAAGATAGAGAAACAAACTTGGGAGAAGTATTAAATCACTTTGATAATATCGAGGTGGTGAATACTTAAACCAAGACTTTATAGATTACCTCAAGGATAAGACCCCATTTTACAAGCCTCAATGGTGTGTCTTATAGCATAAACCAAACCTTGTTAGACATGGTGAGGTCTATGATGGGCAAAGTAGGACTACTCAAATCCTTTTGGGGTTATGCACATGAGACTATTGTTTAAGCGTTAAACCAGGTCTAATCCATGTCATTTGAGGTTACTTCATATGAGATATGGACTAACAAGAAGCCTTATCTTTCTCATATGAAAGCATGGGGTAGTCCTACTTATATAAATTGGACAGTGTCAGATAAGCTTGAAGCTAAGTTATGGTCTGGAAGGAGATGAATGGAAGACGGCCTTTAAAACTCGAGATGGACTCTATGAGTGGATGGTGATGCCATTTGGACTATCAGTAGCTTCTTATGGTCTGGAAATTCCGGGAGCGCTCGTCGTGCTAGATCAAATGGGAATCAGTGTGTCTTCCCGAAGGAGGAGGGCGGTTAGGCCTCGGGCGTGTTAAAGACTGAATGATTCAAATGTTGTGAAGCATATGCGGAATACGTTCTACAAGGGTTCGTCAAAAACGCGTGGGATGGTCAGCGGTGGGTAGGGTCTGGTGTTGAGTGGAGGGGTCACGCGTTTCGGTACCTCCCAGATGGGACCTCTCAGTCTTGGGTTCCCAAAAAGGGAACCAATGTCAAACTGCACGACCATGGAGTGTTCTCCCAAACCGAACACAGTGGTGTGGTTGAGATCGGTGCGAGCTCCTCGGAGGGGGACTCCGGCGTCTCCATAGAAGCAGATCAAGGTTCCTCAGGTGCCGTTGAAGCCATCATCGGAGTGATCGCCAAACACTGGCGGAAGCGAAGCTTAGCTACGCCGGCGAGCCCGGTCCGTGTCGCCACACGTGAGCTCAGATCCAGTACCAAACGAGCTCGGATCGACGGTGGACCTCATCGGATGTCCTGACGCCAACACTCAGGCTATTTGTTAAATTCGGCATTGGAGTGAACGACAGCAAGACTAAGCTTGGCTCGGCCAAACGAGCTCGAGATCCCCGAATGTGCGGCGAACCCAATTCCGGCCTAAGATATCTTAGAAGTTCTCCCTGGTCTTGGCAATTCTCTTAGCCGCCCGGGGCGGAGCATACGAGAAGGGGGTGAGACCGACGGAAAATGGGTATGTTTGCCAACAACGATTTTCCGGCTGCCATTAATATGGATGATGATCCTCCAGTAAAGTCTTGGAAAAGCTTGGTCTCTATGCACGTGGCGGGGGAGTCCGTTCTGCAGTTCGCAGGCCGCATTATGCTGAAAGGTAGCTTGTTGCCAAGCCTCCCGGTTGAGAAGGCGTGAATGAGGGCATGAGCTTGTGGGAAGGAGGTGTTTAGTTGGGCGATTTGAATGACGACTCCGTTCGGGTGGTGCGATCTCCCAGTTAACGGACTTTAGGCCCGAGAGGAGATGCGGAAATATCAACAACTAAGAATGGTTTATTCTTCTTGATTCAGGGACCGGAGGCGGGCCCGGGTTATGGATCTTTGGACCATGGCATTTAAGCGGGAGGTAAGTTCATATTACGTGCATGGAAGCTGGAATGGACATGCTCGGCGTCAAATTATCATCTATACCACCAATTTGGAATTAGTTACATAACATTCCTCTTTGGAATCTTGGACGAGCAACGTGTCTTGGGCACATTGCAAGCCTTCGTTGGGATCCGCTTCCACGCCAGTCCTCTCCTTTGAAAACCAAACAAAGCTTGTCTTTTGCTAGAATTTGTATAGAGGTTGGGGTTTATTGTGAGTTCCCTAAATCGGTGCTCCTGGATAGGGGTAATGGCAGTTATTCTACCATAAGGATCGAATATCCCTGGGCTCCTCAATGTTGTTTTGAATGCAAGCTATTTGGTCATAACCTGTTAAATTGTCAAGCTAGAAAGGAGCCGGCTTGATGGCATGATCTCACAATTCACGAACGATGGCGGGAGGCGGTAAATGGGAAGGGAATTGATGAAGAAGGGGAAGGATTGAAGATAGCAGCTGGAACGCATGCAGCGACTAAAAAGCCCACTATTTCAGAGTCCATTTCTCCTGTAACGCATGAAGAAGCTGGTTTTGGCTTGGACGTAGTGGATAGTAGCAAGGCTATTGAGGTTGACGCCCCTCTCAAGCTACATGGCAACACCTTTGCTTGTCTAGCGCAAAGCGAGGTAGAGGATCCTAATGAGGAAGAGGGTTCGCGCCCCTATAAACACTGGGATTTTCGGATACACTCTCCCATTATTTGGCCTTTCAAGCACATAAAAAGGGTTGATGAAAATTTTGGATTTCTTTGTGCCTCTCGAGGAAGAAGCTGAGGTGGAAAACGGGCCGGCTAGTGCAGGATCCGGGGATGAGGACTCATCTTCCCTGATAGTTAAGTTCGCCTCTTGGAACATAAGGGGCAGACTGACCCCTCGAAGCAAAGAGAAGTGCGTTCTTTTGTAAGGTTCCATGCTCTTGATTTTTATTTGTCTCTTGGGGCTTCGGGTGCGGCGCTACGAGAACAATTTTTAGCTCACTTTTCGGGGTGGAGGCTTTTCCATAACTATGAGCATGCTCAGCTTGGTAGAATCTGGATTTGTGGAAACCCTGAGAAGGTCAGCATTGATATTATTCACTCCATGGACCAAGCTATGCTTTGCCACATTACTGTGCTGGAAAGCAACATCTCCCTCTGGTTATCGGCAGTGTACGCCTCAAACAACTACATGGACAGAAGAGTGCTCTGGCGCCATCTCTTATGGTGTGAGCCCTTGGTTGGCCAAAATCCCTGGATGATTATGGGCGATTTCAATACCACCAGATTTAGCAGTGAACGGGGGCAACACGGTGAATGACACGGCCATGAATGACTTCCACGAGTGCACATTTCTCCTTGAGCTTAGCGGATGTTCCTTTCTTGGGGCCTTTATTCACTTGGATGAGCAGGTCGACGGGTGTCGACCTCATAGCTAGGAAGTTAGACGGATGCCTTCAAAATGGTGCGGCTTAGTTTATTCCCCAATGCATTCACGGAAGTTCTCCCCCTGGATTATATCGATCATTGCCCCTTTGGTTACCGATGCGAAGGAAAATCGGTCCGGGAGCAGAAACTAATCCCTTTACAATTCTATTTAATTGCAGGCTGATGTCCGTTGTTGGGCTTGTAAAGGCGTGGAGTTATGAAGTCTTCGGTACTCCCATGTTCAGACTGTCCCGCAAGCTGAAGAGTGTGAAGGCCACCCTAAAAGCCTTCAACTTTCGATCTTTTAGTGGTTTGCATGAGCGAGTTGTGGCGGCCAGACAGGCACTTTGCGGCCCGATCTCGCGTATGCGGTCCTCAATCCCATCTTTGGGAAAATGAGAGGATTTGCTTAAAGAATTATCATGACTTAACCCGTTCTTGAGGAGGAGGGTTTCTTGAAGCAAAAATCTAAGTTCAATATGGCTTAAACTGGGGATCGAACACTAGCCTTGTGAGAATTTGTCAAAGCTCATAATGCTAGGAGTGCTTTAAAGGTTATTACTATGGCGAATGGTTGCGGGCGAGACCGAGTTTCCATCGGGCGAGAAGTTATTAGACACTTCCAGGTATTTATGTTACATTGATCCCTGTACCTTCGCCACTCCGGTATTTAAACAGCTTGGATGGCTTTAGATGGTCACCTCGGCATATAGATACCTTGAATAAAACAATTTCCATGAGAGGAGATTAAGGAGGCCATTTTTTCATTGATGATTCAAGGCTCCACGGCCCTAGATATGGTTTTCCTCACGTTTTTTCAAGGCGGCTTGGGGCATTATTGGAAGTGATGTTTGCGCAGCTGTGAGTTCCTTTTTTGAATCTGGAAGTATGCTTCGCGAGATTAATTGTACAGTTATAGCTTTGGTGCCTAAGGTTCCCAAATCCACAGTTCTATACGATTACGAGGCCTATTTCTTGTTGCAACACCATCTATAGATTATCTAGAATCATTCTTTGCGAGAGTTAAACGGTGTATCCCGGATATTATCGGCCTCATGATGCTTTTGTACAAAATTGAGCGTACAGCAATGTCCTTATCACCCCAGACCTTATGTTAAACTACCATCGTGAGATGGGTCCTCCCAGTGCGATGAGTTGACATCATGAAGACATCACGACAGAGTTAAATTGGGATGTATCTTGAGTATTCTCTCCTGTATAGAATTTTCCCTTCTCACCTTTAAATGTATTATGGCATGCATCGCTACCCGAGTCATATTTCGGTAAATGGTGAGCTTGCGGGGTTTTCTGCTAGCAAGCGTGGGTTAAGAGCGGGGGACCCGTATCACCTTTTTATTCATCCTCATAATGGAAATTTTTCGGATCCTTAGGCTGTGGCTTGCTTGATAAGCGAGGTTTTGGTTTCACCGGATGTAAGGAAAAGCAACCTGCTTCGCATGCTTTGCGAGATGATATGTTTTTTATTTTACGGGGGCCCGCGTCAGTGTTCGAGGTCTTTATGGAAAAATTAAGCGAGGTTTGCGAGCTTCCTCGGGGCTTCAAGTGAACAAACGAGAAAAGTGCCATTTCCTAATGGAGTCTCGTAGAGATTCAGGTATGACTTGTTGAGCGCCACGGGGAGTTCGATCTGAGGCGAGGATTTCCTATGAGATGTTAGAGTCCCTTTGATTTCTAAAGGCTCACCCACGGTATTTGGCCTGCCTCTTATCCAAGAATTACGACCCGAAATTCGAGTCTTGGACTAGCAACTCTCTATCTTATGCCGGCGGAGTTACGAGTTGATTGCTTGATCTTTATCAGTGCTCCCAAATTATGCGGTATTTGTTTATTATTCCCAAGTATACTATATCCCCAGATTGACCGATTATTAAGCAGCTTCTTATAGTGCAGGGAAATTAAGGGAGCGCTCGTCATGCTAAGATCAATTGGGAGTCGAGTGTATGCATGGCAAGGAGGAGTAGTTTGGGCCTCGTCGTGTTAAAGACACAGACCAGATTAAATGTGTAAACATATGGATCTGTTCTCTGAAGGACTCCTTATGGGTAGCGTGGGTTCGGAGGTTTGCTCTGCGGCTGGAGTCTCACAGGCATAAGGTCCCTACGAGTTGTTCATGGGTGTGGAAAATCGCTTCAACAGAGAGGATCGGACCCTCATAAAGCACAAGGTGGGTGTGGACGGCGACCTTCTTGTATGGATTACGGAACGGTTGGTCTCTCCTTCCCACTGATATGGTGAGGCGGATCTTGTATGACTCTACTTGATTCATTTGTAATCTTTCAGTAGCTGGAAGTTATTGATGAGGGGTGGAGCGGCCTATCGCTAATTCAAGGGACCTTATTGCTATCAAGAGCAGGTTGTACGATTACCATATCGATGCCTCCCAGAGAGGATACTATTTCTTGGTCCCCAGATCCTTCTGGGGTTTTCACTGTAAGCTCTGCTTGGAACCACTTTAGGCCAAAGCGGATTTGGTGGTGGCACTGTCGATCTGGTTCCCCAATGAGCCATCGGGAGGCATGCTTTCATTAATACGGTTGGTAGTTCGAAGCAGTTGTGGTTACCCGGGGCTTCTCAAGTGGGGTCGCCAATTCTATATCTTGTGTATTTTGTCGTGCTAATGTTGAAGGCAGGAACCATACATTCTTGAGTTGCCATTCCACGGTGGTATTTGGCGGAGGATCCTATGTGGTTGTGTGGGGTCTCTAGAACTTTCTCAGGAGTATTGGAGAAACGAACTATTATGGGTAATTGCCATCAAAGGGAAAGTCCTTGACTCTATTACAAGGAGAAGATTGCATGGGGCGCTACTATATACCACTTGTGGGGTCATCGGAATAGAAGAATTCAAGAGAACAACTATGCTCCAGCTGACACTATTTTTCGCCTCATTTGTGATGATGTTAGGCTTCGTATTTCTGGTATTCAGAAGATTGTTGATAGTCCTGCAAACAGATCGATGTGTGAGAGATGGTCCTTCCCTATTAATATTTTATCTCATGGTAGGTTGGTTGCTTGATTTGTGATTGTTGGGGCCTTGTTGCCTTGCGGGTTGTGGATTCCGGGTTGTTTCTTTTGCTTTCGGTTAATGGGCTTGTTTTTGTTGGGGTTTTGTGTTGTTCGAACATTTGCACGTTCCTATATTTATAGGGAGGGTGCTGTCAGTTTTTCTTCCTGCCAGTTCCTTGGCCTCGGGCCTCTTTGCTTTGTGTTATTCTTTGGGTGCAGGCGTTGCCCTTTGTTAATAAATTCTTAATTATCAAAAAAAAAAAAAAATCTGTTCTCTGAAGGACTCACGTAAGGTGGCGTGGGTGCGGAGGTTTTATCTGCGGCGAGGAAGCCTGCAGATGCAAAGGTCCCTCTGAGTTGTTCTGGAGTTGGCGGAAAATCCTTCAACTTAGAGAGGATCGGACCCCTCATAAAGCCGCAAGGTGGGTGACGGTGCGACCTTTTATGGCATGATTTGGAACTTGGGTTGAGTCTCTCCCTTCCACCCCATTATGGTGAGCGGATCTTGTATGACTACCTGCAATTCATTATGCCTTTGAGTAGGCGTAGTTATTGAAGAAGGGGGGTGGAATTGGCCTATCGCTAATTCAGGTGACCTTATTGCTACTCCGAAACGGTTGTGCGACTACCATATCGATGCCTCACAGGGAGGATGTTATCTCTTGGACTCTAGATCATACGGGGTTTTTCTTGTAAGCTGGAACCACTTTAGGCCAAAGATGCCGGTTGTTAATTGGCACTATTCGAGTTGGTTTCCCCAAGCCATCGGGGAAGCATGCTTTCATTTATGCGGTGGCCGTGCAGGCGCAATTGGTTACCCGGGATAAGCTTCTCGAGTGAGTCTCACCCGGCTCTATATCTTGTGTATTTTATCTCGTGCTAATGTTGAAGACGAGACACTTATTCTTCGGTTGCCATTTCGCGGCTGGTATTTGGCGGAGGATTCTATGGTTGTGTGGGGTCTCTGAACTCCCAGGGGTGGGAGGCGAATTCTTATGGGTAATTGCCAACAAAGGGAAAGTCCTTCGGCTCATCTGAGGAAGGTGCGTGGGGTGCTACTATCTACCCTTGTGGGGTCATCGAGGAATAGTAGAATTCATGAGAACAACTATGCTCCAGGCGATACTATTTTTCCTCATTTTGTGATGATGTTAGACTTAGTATTTCGGTCTCGAAGGTTGTTGATAGTCTGCAAGCGGTCGATGTGTGAAGATGGTGCGCTATTAATATTTTTATCTTCTGGTAGGTTGGATGCTTGATTTTGTGATTGTTGGGGCCTTGTTGCCTTGCCGGGTTGTGGCGGGTTCTTGTGTTGTTTAACTTTTTGCCGGATTGTGGGCTTGTGTCGTGTTGAGGTGGCTTTGTGTTGTTCGGGTTGTTGCTGTTCTATATTTATAGGGGAGGTCAGCATCCGTTTTTCTTTGCACAGTTGTGGCCTCGGGCCTCGGTTCTTTATGTTCTTTGGTTGGGGCGTTGCCTTTGGTAATAAATTCTTAATTATCGAAAAAAAGAAAACTCGAGCTTTCTTCGGCAGCACTAGCCAGCAGATTTGTCTCCCTTTAAGCATTCGATTCACAGAGCCATTATAGAGCTAAATCCACGAGATAAATCTCCACATAAAGAACTAGCCCATGAAAACTTCTCCACGTCATAAGTTCGAGCTAGGAGTTAGCGGTCGTAATCGCCTCTATCTTGCTTGGCCCGTCTCAAATTCCATCTTTGGCCAACCATATAACCAAATATGATGCAGCCGGCATAGAAGTCACACTTCTTGAGTTGACAAATAATCGTTACTCCCTTAGAATGAAACAATTGCCTCAAATGCTCCGAGTGCTCCATCAATTTTTGCTATAGATCAAAATATCATCCAAAGTATACCCTGAAATTTCGATGCATGGCTTAAGGATATGATTCATAAACCTCATAAAAGTGCTAGGGGCATTGGATAGTCGAATCGCATCACCATCCACTCATAAAGTCCATCTCGAGTTTTAAAGGCCGTCTTCCATTCATCTCCTTCCCTCATACGAATTTGATGGTATCCACTCCTCAAATCAATCTTCGAAAAGATGGACGCACCATAGAGTTGATCCAGCAAATCATCGAGTCTTGGAATGGGAAATCGATATTCAATAATAGTAATCTTGTTGACTGTCACACTGTCAGGCGCATCTCTGAATCCATCCTTCTTTGAATGCTTAGTAGGGGCGGGAACCGCACCCTTGGGCTCTTCTCTCTCGAATAAGCCCTTTGTTGAGCAACTCATCAACTTGCCTTGTAAGCTCTTCATGTTCTTTAGGACTCATCCTATAGGCCGGTTTATTGGGCAAAACAGAACCTGGAATCTCCTCAGGTACTACATCAACAAATTCTGCCAGAATTGGCTCTACTTCTTTTAGGATCTCCTTCTCACTTTCGGTTTCTTCAATAGCAACCAAGGCCATCACATCTGAACCAGCTCTGATTTCTTTCTCCAACTCGGATTTTGACAACAAAGAATTATGCTCTGCTGGTTTGGAGGTTAGAGCAATTGCCGGTTCAACGGTGCTAAGACAATTTTGTGTCCATCCTTACGGAATGTGTAAGTGTTCTTGAAGCCATCATAAATGACCTTCCTATCATATTGCCATGGCCTCCCAAGTAGCAAGTGACAAACATACATTGGAACAACATCCTGTACTTAAATCTTAGTAGTGCTTTCCAATTGTAAAAGAGACAAAGAGCACCTATGCTTTACCTTGATATCCTCCTCTTGAAGCCGGTAAGTTTTATAGGGTTTTGGATGTGGATCCATCTTCAAATCAAACTTTGCCATCTCCAAGGAAACACAATTCTCTCGAAGCTCCCACTTATCAATAATAACCAAACAAACCCTGTCCTTGAGTGTGCACTTTGTGTGAAAGACATTGGACCCATGGCCAATTCCTCATTTTAAGCATTTACACATCTTAAGACTCCTTTGAACAACTAAAAAGGAAATCCCATGAGTCGGGCATAGTAAAGCTCATCCTTATCTTCATGAGTGATTCAATTGCCTCTTCGACGTCTTCTTCCTCAGCTTCATATTCTTCAACTAGGGGCAACCGCTCATCGGTTAGAGCGTTCGAAGCTATATGCCGTCGTGGCATTTAAAACCTTGCCTTGACTTAGAGGTAGACTCTTCTTTGTGGCTTGTGCACTTCACCTTTACTTGAGGTTTAAGGGTGGTTTTAGCACTCACTGAGACCCTTGAGTCGAATTCTTGATAAATCCTTCTTCAATCCGATTTGTAAGTAAAACCCCATGCTTGTTTAGAGCCTCATTTAAAAATGAAGCTTTATCACATCTTGAAAGAGTGTTATATGGCTGCAATTAAGCGGTTTAGAAATTTCGAACCTCAGGCGGCAAGGTAGCGGGCTATGGTACGCTCCTCGGCCTCTTACCAAGTCTCCTTTGATCATCAAATTTTCAAACTCAGCAGATAAAGACCTTGATCGGTCTAACTTGCTTCAAATTCCCCGAATTTTGAGGAAGATATCTTGGCGATAGGAAGGAAGATACTTCCTTTAGTTCTTTCTTCATCTTTCCCCAAGTTTAGATCTTCTTTTACCATCTCTTTCACGTTGTCTCTTCATGTTTTCCACGAATAAGAAGCATTCTTGCACATCTTTGTAACCTGACCTTCCACTTTTTCACGTTCGGAGATCATAATACTCAAAAGACATGCTCCGCCATATTAAGCCCGATCAAATTCATCGGGATCCATCCTTCCATCCGAGATTCTGGAATGTTAAATTTGGGATTGAATCTAAAGCCTTAAATCATAGTTACCATGCCTCTTAAAGTAATCTTCATTACATTGTAGCAATCCCTTACCTCCCATGATAATCATAGTCTGTTACATACATACCTTTAGCTTTCTTGTTGCCCCAGCCTTCAAGTTGACTAAGGCTGCAAAAGCTCTTCACCAAAAATCATATTTTCCTCCTTGGCTAGTGAAGAGCGACTCAAGCCGTATCTAGAGATCTTGTCTCTAGCATCAAAACACACACCATTCAGTTTATGATCATCCATCAATCCATGAGCTCTGATACCACTTTGATGCAAGGTTGGGACCGTGATGGATGATCCAAAAGTTTAGGTAAGTCAAAATATGGGTTTAGGGTGGTTTCTTGGGTCAAATAGGTTATGGACAAATTTTGGAGATTTTCTAAGTTAAGAAAGGTAAATTTATGGTATATAAGGGAAAAAGGGTATTTAGGAAGGTTTTAGTAGTATGGAACAAGATTTGGAAAGTTTTGGGTTGAGGTTGAAATTTTGGTTATGGAAAGTTTAGAGAAAAGATGAGCTGGTGAGGAGAGTAGAGTTTGCACAAGAGTGGTTACTTACCGGGTTAATGAAATGATCCACACAAGATAGATGATGGAGTGAAGGCGCCACAATCAACTATTGATGCAGGAACATCTATAAACACACCAAACATTGGGAATTCAGCACTAATTATTGAAGAATTGGATTGGGGAGGTCAAGACGCATTGAATACATGTGAAAACTCCTTTTTTGGACCTCATTTTGGCCTTGGAAGGCAAAAAACGTGGTTAGACTTGGACAAACCACGATGTGTGGAGCGCGTATTTATTTTAGAAAGTTTGCTTTATTTATTTTAGAAAGTTTGCTTTTTTATTTATTTTAGAAAGTTTGCTTTATTTATTTTAGGAAGATTTGCTTTATTTATTTTAAGAAGTTTTCTTTTAGGAGTTACAACAACATTTGCTTTTGTAATTTAAAGTTTCTTTCACAATTTAAAGTAAGTTTCTTTTCCTAATTAAAGTAGAAGTTTCTTTTTTTTTTATTTAGAAAGTATGGGGCTATATATACCCCCCTAATGTAGTCTTTTGGAAATCAGTTCAAGTTTAATAATATTTTCAGATTTCTCTTTTTAAGAGTTCTCTCTTGTTCTCTTATCTCTTGGGTGGATTCCTTGGGGACGAGTTAGTAACCGCTGTAATTGAATTTCTTGAGAGTAGCGCGCAGTGTTTGTCATTATCAATCAACTTAAAGTCCATAGTTGATTGTGGCGCCTTCACTTAAGTAAATCCCGTCTTGTGTGGATCGTTCATTAAACGGTAGTAACCACTCTTGTGCAAACTCTACTTTCCATCACCATCTCGTCTTTTCTCTAAACTTTCCATAACCATAATTTTCCTTGCCTCAGCAAAAACTTTCCAAATCTTGTTCCATACTACCAAAACCTTCCTAAAATACCCCTTTTCCCTTATATACCATAAATTTACCTTTCTTAACTTAAGAAAATCTCCAAAATTCGTCCATAACCTATTTTGACCTAAGAAACCACCCTGAGCCATATTTTGACTTTTCAAACTTGGATCATCCATCACGAGTCCCAACCTTGCATCAAAAGTGGTATCGAGCTCATGGATTGATGGTGATGTAAAGGCGGAAGAGACGGTGTGCTTGATGCCAGAGACAAGATATCTAGATACTGGTTTGAGTCGCTCACTAGCCAAGGAGGAAAATATGATTTTATGAAGAGCTTTTTTGCAAAATTTAGTCAACTTGAAGGTTTGGGCACAAGAAAGTTAAAGGTATGTACGTACGAGACATGATTCTCACGAGGTAAGGATTACGCCAATGTAATGAAGATTACTATAAGAGGCATGGTAACTATGATGAAGGTTTTTTAGATTCAACTAAAATTTAACATTTCTTGCAGTGGAAACTTAGACATCAAGTACTCACTTGGAAACTGTATTAGACCAAGAATGCGTATAAACCCGGTACAATCTCTGTGGTTCCCCCAAGCTTGGCAGTGGAGACATGCTTTATTGTCGGGTTGGTCATCCATGATAGATTGGATACCCAAGACAAGCTCCTCAAATGGGCCCATCAACTCTATGTCATGTATATTCGGGTCGCTAATGTTGAACATGTGAACCATTTGTTCTTCTAACACAATTCACCTCGTATTCGATGAGGATCTTAAGGTTGGGGATCTCTAGAATGCCAGAATTGGGAGAATGAATTTCGTGGTAGTTGGAACTATGGGTAAATCATCATCTCTATTAAAGCAAAGAGGATCATGGGGAGCTACTATATATCACTTATGGAGACAACGCAACAGCAGAATCCATGAAAACCCCATGCTTCTCCGCAGAGGCTATTTTCACATCATATGTAATGAGGCCAGACTTTAGAGTCCTCGTGGCCATGTATATTGGAGCATAATCCCAAGCAATGTATCTTGGCAAAGCAGAGATGGTCTTTTTCCTCTTTCTATCCTGTGCCATTGTGGTCACGTCCTATTGACTTATGACCTTGCTACTGGGTGGTTGGTTCTTTCGCCCCGCATGCAGCAGCCTTGCTCTCGCCGTCCTGTGTTATGGCTTCGTGGTGGTTTGTTTGTTGGGTTGCTTTGGTCTACTTGGCATGGTTGTTCCGAGTGTGGCCTACTGAGGATTGGGGTCCCGCTCCCAAGCAGGTATTGGGGTGTTTTTTGTTTATGAGGCCCTGTACCGGATGGGCTTTCGTTATTTGGTGTTCTATTCGTGGGTTTCGGCCAGGTGGCTCAGGTTGTATTGGTCTGGTTTTTGGCTGCTTATCGTGTGATTTTGTTTCGGCCGTTGTCTCTTCCTATGTTTTTTAGGAGGTGCCGTCCGCTTTTTCGCTTTTTTTTTTAGTGGCCTCGTGGCTTTGTATTGTATTGATTGTTGTCATTTTGCCTTTTGGAAATAAATGTTTACTTATCCAAAAAAAAAAAAAAAAAAAAAAATTAACATTCCAGACTGATGTAGTTGATGGATCCTCAAGGAATTTTTGGATTGGCTTAATATGTGGAGCATGTCTTTGAGTATTATGATTCGAACGTGAAAAAGGGAAGTTGGTGGCTACAAAGATGTGCAAAGAATGCTTCTATTCGTGGAAAAACATGAAGAGACAACGTGGAAAGAGATGGCAAAAGAAGATTCAAACTGGGAAAGACTTAAGAAAGAACTTAAAAAGGAAGTACCTTCCCTTTAACTACCAAGACATCTATCTCAAAATTCGTAACTCTTTAAGCAACGATTTGAGGTGTGGGAGGAGTATCTTGGCTAAGCTTGTAAACTTGATTATCAAAGAGACTGCGAAGAGGCCGATAGAAATATGCATAGCCCACCACTACATTGCCGGGGTTTGAGATCCTGCATTGCTAGATATTTTTTTGCAACCATATAATAGTCTTCAAGATGATGAAACTTGCTTTGAAGGTTGGGACTAAAAAAAGTATGGAAACTCTACTACAACTAAGTTATGTGGCCAATTGAAGGGTTTGTCAGAGGGTTCTAATTTTGAATCCTAGTGGTACGAAAACTACCCTTAATTACAAAGATGGCTAACAGCCTTCAAGAATTACGGAGTCAAAAAGACGGTTTAAGTGCCAAGGGTCAGTACATTGATTCAATGTCCTAAACCAAAAAGCGCTTGGCCTTAATCGCGGTGATGAAGCTGGGCGTGAAGAAGATGTTGAACAAGTGATCGACCTAACCATGTCCAAGAAGACGATGAGAATAAATCATCGATGTCAAAATCTAAGTCGATGCTGAAGAAGCAGGTCAATCTCAACTACCATATGTCCAAGCGAAGATGAAAGATAATAATACATCGCCACCTTGATCAAAATCAAAGAGCGCCTAAATGCCAGAACTTTTGGTTGTCAAGAAACCGGAAGTGAAAAGGAATTCTCACTAGAAGCAAAATCACACGGTAGAATTTGTCAGATGTAATGCCCGAAGAAATACCGCAGACGTTTCAACAGAGGGGTATTCAACATCAAATAGACCTCATACTGTGCTTTGGTTTTCCCTTGGGTCAAGCTAGCCTCTATGAAGAGCCCTAAGGAGCATGAAGAGTTTAAAACACAAGTTGACGATTTTCTCACAAGGCTTCTGTTCAAGAGAGTAGTTGTTCCTTTATGTGGTTCTACTATGTCAGGTTAAAAGATGAATCTTTGGGGGTATGTGTTTTGATTGCCAAGCTTTCAACAACATTTTGATTCATGAGGGAAGCAAGATTCAACAAAGGCAAAGAGGGAACAATATGAGATAAGCATATGAACGTTATCAACGGTTGGTATTTGATCCGTGAGGATGGATTTTGCCACATGATAAAAAGAGAGGTGTTCCAAGTTGTGCAATACAAGAATAGATGGTTCTTCCAAGATTATTCATGTTGAATGCTTACAAGGTTGAACACCATGACTCAACATCTTCGCTTGCATTCAAGGTTACTGATTTGAGGTCTGATCATGGTGAAGACTCGAGGACAGAGTCTTTTTTTTCCCAACTATAGGGGCTTGACAGAGCATCTATAAAAACACACCAAACATTGGGAATTCAGCACTAATTATTGAAGAATTGATTGGGAGGTTTAAGACGATTGAATACATGTGAAAACTCCTTTTTGGACTCATTTTACTTGAAAACGTGGTTAGACTGACAAATTGTTGTGGAGTCGCTATATTTATTTTAGAAAGTTTGCTTTATTTATTTTAGGAAAGTTTGCTTTATTTATTTTAGAAAGCTTGCTTTATTTATTTTAGGAAGATTTGCTTTATTTATTTTAGAAAGTTTTCTTAGAGTTGCTTGTAATTTAGAAAGTTTCTTTTCCTAGTTAAAGTAGAAGTTCTTTCCTAGTTAAAGAGAAGTCGCTTTATTTGTAGAAAGTACGGGGCTATATATACCCCCTAATGTAGTCTTTTTGAAAATCAGTTCAAGTTTAATAATATTTTGCATTTCTCTTTTTAAGAGTTCTCTCTTGTTCTCTTATCTCTCGTGATTCCTGGGACGAGTTCCTCGTGGCTCTCGTGACACTTCGTGGATTCTCAAGTGGCTTATGTTTGTCCTTATCAACCCAACCTCGGGCTCCATAGTTGATCGTGGCGCCTTCACTTCATCATCCATCTTTGTGGACTGCTTCATTAAACCGTAAGTAACCACTCTTGTGCAAACTCTACTCTCCCATCACCTCATCTCATCCTTTCTAAACTTTCATAACCATATTTTCAACCTCAACCCAAAACTTTCCAAATTTGTTCCATACTAAACAAAAACCTTCCTAAATACCCTTCCCTTTATATACCATAAATCTCTACTTTCTTAATTAGAAAATCTCCCAAAATTCGTCCATAACCTATTTTGACCTAAGAAACTACCCCAAACCCATATTTTGACTTACCTAAACTTCTGATCATCCATCACTTGGCCCCAATCCTCGCATCAACTAATCGTCACCGATAAGCCTTGATAAAGACTTCACACACCAAGCAATCCACCTAGGTATGAGAAGCCACTAACTCATCCCTAATCCAAATTCCAAGAGGATAAGAGAACAAGAGAGAACTCTTAAAAGAGAATCCAAAATATTATTAAATCCTTGAACCGATTTGTCAAAGGACTACATTATGGGGGTATATATTCTACTTTCTAAATCAAATAAAGAAACTCCTTACTTTAATTAAAAGAAACTTTCTAAATTACAAAGAACTTAAAAGCAAACTTAAATAAATAAAGCAAACTTTCTAAAATAACAAAGCAATCTTCCAAAAGGGATAGAATAAAATATTTGATAAACTTCTAAAATCAATATGGTGGCTCCACATCGTGGTTTGTCCAAGTTTGACCACGTTTTTTTGCCTTCCAAGGCCCAAATGAGGTCCAAAAAAGGAGTTTTCACATGTATTCACGCGCCTTTGACCCTCCTAACTAATTCTTCAATAATTAGGGCCGACTCTAAATGTTCTGTGTTTATAGAAGCTCCTGCATCATATTATAAGAGTTGGAGGACCAAAGTAAAATAAAAAAGGGATAAGATCAAATAAGGATAAGACCAAAAGAAAGATCTTATTTTGGTCTTGGAGAAAGGGAGAGCAAATACGGACAAGAGAGAAGAGAGAAGAAAGGGAATAAAGAAGCAAATAAGAAGAAGAAGAAGAAGACCACACTGTGAATGTGGAATTACTAAATTTGGAGTAATGGATACATGTCTTAGTTTAATGGAAACTATGGAGTATGGAAATCTAGTTTTGGTCTAGGACAGCTGATACCTGGTTTAGGAACCTCTATATTATTGTGCACGGTTTGGGTTGGGAACTCCAACTGTCTCTGTATGTTTATTGAGAAACATGTCCCATGATTGGTGTCTTGTGGCAGGCTGGTGCAATGTAAATCATACATTTCGTGATTGATCTCTCCATTAAACAATCTCAAACTCTTTTGGGTTAGAAATAAAAAGAATTCCAAGTAAATCCTGGGAGGGTCAGAATAATTAATAAACTTGATGTTAGGCTTTTGAATTTCTCACCTCTGGGACCCCCTCGTACTCGGTTATAGTCCTTTACCGAGGTCACCAAATGCAACTGCTTTCGCCTGGCTTCTACTTGTCAACTAGCCGACCTTAGAATGGGTTTTTGGGTTATAAATAAAGAGAATTTGGAAGTAAATTCTTCTAAATTGTAGCCACATCAATAAATCCGATTTGAAGCTAATCTCTAATTGACCCCTGTACTCCCAAGCTACGGCCTTTACTCCCGAATAGTCAAATGGGCGAGAGGGGTTTCACTACTGGGAGGTCGCAGACCATGCAAGAGAGGTCACAGACTCATGCAGCAGGTCGCACTCATGCAACCAAGGTCAGAAAGCTCGTCCCGAAGAGTCAAATGTCCAAGAGCCCTCAAATTTCGTCATGTAGAGGTCAACCTGTCCAGATAGGTCAAATTCGTTAGCTCAGTCAACTCGCCCATGACCTAACTCGGAAGGTCATAACTCCTTCGTTCGAACTCCGATTTGAGTGTTCTTGGACTCTATGAAAAGCCCATTGAGTCAAGAATCCATCCATATTCCTGAAGAGGATATTAGATGTCAGACCAAGGTGATAGATTGAGCTCATCCAGGTCAGGTCAGCTTCACGCCAGTCAACTCGCTGGTTGTTGGATCAAGGTGATGACCTTGAACTGGAAGGTCATAACTCCTTCGTTCGAACTCCTATTTGGGTGTTCTTGGACTCTATGAAAAGCCCATTGAGTCAAGAATCCATCCATATTCCTGAAGAGGATATTAGATGTCAGACCGAGGTGATAGATTGAGATTTCAACCCAGACAGTCACCGCTACCAGTCAACTCAAGGCTGGATCGCTAAGATGACCTCCAACTTCGGAAGGTCATATCTCTCTGCTTGAACTCCGATTCGGGTGTTCTTGGACTCTATGGAAAGCCCATTGAGTCAAGAATCCATCCATAGATAGCTTGATAAAATTGGAATTCATATTGGTTCCAGAAATCATGAAAACAGTAGGCCTTGCAGGTAACTATAGTTATTCATATTATTGATTCATAAATAGCTTATAAGCATACATGGGAAGCATAGTTATTTATGCATCTAATGAGATATGAATAACAAAAAATATGAATAAATGGATTAGATGTATATATCCCATATGATTACCGAATGACAATAATTATTTGGGAATATGGAGTATATAATCACATAAAATACATATTGATTGTCTCATGAACTCCTGTAGAGGGATAGATAGGCATATTCATAGGAAAAATAAGTCCTGCAGATATAAGTTATGTTCTGCTCTGCTCGATATCGAGGCCCCGTTGGTCGGCGATATAGATCCTGCTTGACTGTGGCCCCGAAGAGTCACTTCATCGCGCTTTCGCTTTTATAAGATGATCATTGTTCGTATAATGACAATAGCGGTTTTCAGTTTCTTTACATTTCCTGTATCTACTTTAAGGTTTATGCAGACATGAAATATAAAAAATGGACCGGTATATGCAAACGAAAGGTAGAGGAATATAAGGATACATGAAAATGAGAAGCATAAAGATTACAGTGTGATGAAAGTATATTAGCTATAAGAATAAGAAGAAAAGTACAAGATGACATGAAAAGTATATGGAAGATGACAAGAAATGAAACTTGTTAGAAAAGTATATATATATGAGAAATGATAAGAATCAGAATCGTTATATGTAAGTTATATGCATTTGTATAGAAGTGGTGACCCTTAATGGAGGTCATCCATGTGTATTTACGTCCACTAAGCCGCAGTTTAGCACGGGTGTTCAATCCGTAGGTACTGTATAGTTGAAACCAGAGGACCGAAAGTAATCCACATCGCAAATAAAGGCCACACATCAATAGGTGCCTACCCGGAATACCTTTTAGGTCTATTTTGTATATGAAATTTTGTAAACTAATGTAAATATTGTGAAATGTTGAACACTTCCATATGGAGCTTGTATATATATTTTGTAATCTCGCTACTACGTAATATAATACAAGTAATTGTTTAACATTATGCTGTAAATGAACTAGCTTAAAGTATTATATGTGAAAAGAAAATATGACTTCACTTGACAATTCTAAGTGCCGAGTCAGGGCGCCACGAATGGTCAGAGATCCGGTGGACCCGATACTATCAAACAGAGGTGTTGTTAACCATTTCCACAAGTTTTGGGCGTGAATATCTGGATTTGGCCACTGATGATTACCACATGGATGGTTTGGTTTGGTCCTCTGAGCCCCTGGATATTCTTAATAGCAGGATAACACATGAGGAGATCAAGAGTGCCATGTTTTCTATTGATGACACAAAAGCCCCGGGTCCTAATGGGTTCTCTTCACTCTTCTTCAAAAGGGCCTGGAGCATTGTTGGAAGTGAGGTGAGTGTCAAGGTGGCAGCATTTTTTCACCAAAGCATGTCAAGAGATCAATCGCGACTATTATTGCCTTGGTTTCAAAAGTTCCTAACCTAAGCTCTATGCATGATTATAGACCTATCTCATGCTGTAATACTATCTACAATGATTTCAAGATTGGTCTGCCATAATTGCGGTGCCTTCTTAGATAGGATTTGCCCCCGCTCAAACAAATTTTTGTTCTGGCGAGTATCAAGCCGACAACATCCTCCTCACCAGGAGTCGATGAAAAATTATCACAATGATTTCGCCCCAAGATGTGCTCTCAAGATTGATCTCAAGAAGGCCTATGACTCTATAAGATGGGGCTGCATCTTGGACATTTTAACTGCTATGGGTACTCCTTCTCTCCTTTTGAGGTGCATTAAGGCTTGCATCACTACTCCTAAGTTTTCTATTTGTGTCAATGGTGAGCTTACGGGGTTCGTCAAGGGGACCCTTTATCCCCCTTTCTGTTTCTTATTGCTATGGAAGCATTCTCGAGATCTCTATCTATGGCGGTTCTCTATCCAAGATTTGATTTCCACCCGAAATGTAAAGCGATCAATCTCGTTAATTTGTGTCAAGATGATATATTTTTATTCGCTCAAAGGAATGCGAAAATTAAATATAAATTATTATGGATATTAGTCAAAAGTCCGGATGATGATCTCTTGATCCAAAGTGAATCAAAAGAAGAGCGCAGTCTCAACTGGATTTAATGGAATGTTAAACACTGATCCCACAAGAGAGGGGCCCGGTTTATTCTAGTGAGCCCCCGCGGAAATACTGGGTATTCGCCTATCTCTCCAGTCGTCTCACTCTAATTCCCAACCACTTCTTGATAAGATTATTGTCAGGATTCAGTCGTGGACCAGTAGATTCCTTTCCTTTGCGGGTAGGCTACAGCTTATATCCTTAGTACTTTATAGCATTCAAACGTATTGGTGCAGTATGTTCATCATCCCTAGGTTACATGTTATAAGGATTGAAACGGGATTTTAATGGGTTTCGTGGTCTGGCAAGATGTGAAATGGCCGAGAGCTATGTGGGCCGAAGTCTCTCCGCCCCAAGGAGGAGGGGGTCTGGTCTGCATCGAGTAAACGGCTGGAACGATGCCTATCATGAAGCACATATGGAATTTGTTCTATAGGAAAGACTCTATTTGGGTGGCTTGGGTGCGGGAGGTTCTATTGAGGCATGGTAGTATCTAGAATGCCAAGATTCCTTCAAGATGTTCTTGGAGCTGACCGAAGATTCTTCAGTTGAGGGATAGGGTGAGACCCCTTATCAGGCATAGAGTGTGTAATTGTGTCGGGACCTTCTTATGGCATGATTTTTGGAACCCCTTAGGTCCAATGCTTCCTCTTTTTGGTGAAACCCCTAAAATCGGGTATCACGACTCAAGCCCAGTTGTAAATAAAGGTGAACACCAATTTTGAATGAAAAGGCCATAACTTCTTCAGTCCGAACTCCGTTTTGGGTGTTCTTGACTTTATGGAGTTTCATCGAGTCAAGATTCTATCCATATATTCCTGTAGAGTACAGGGGATGACTGAACATTGCTGAAAATTTATGTTTTGCACCAAGTGCAGGTTGCTTGGTTATGTCGATGTGAATAGTCGGTTTTGATACGAACCCCATCAACCTGCGGAGGAGACTCGTGGATCGAATTAGCTCGAAGAACCGCCTAATGTCGGGCTCGATGGATGACTCGACCCGCTGTTTATGGAAGCAAGAACCTTGGTATGAGGACACACCTAAGGATGGAGATCCGATTGATAAGTCTTCGATGAACGCCACTAATAACCGAGAAAGTTCCAAGGAGTTCTTTAAAGAACCAAAGAGAAATTGAAATCCTCAATTTTATAAATGCTTAAAAACTCAAGAATACAGTGGATAACAAGCCTTTAAATAGGCCAAAACAATGTGAAGAATCGAAACCAAATATTCCTGGCCATAAGGAAAGTAAATATTTGGCCAAACAAAAAAAGGAAACTAGATAACTTAGACAAGACTTGCGAGCAATAAATCAAAGAGTAAATCAAAGAACAACCGCCTCCAAAATAAAGAACAAATCAGAACAAATCATCTCTCCAAAATAGCAAAGAACTCAGAACAAATCAGCTCCAAAATAGCAAAGAAATCAACACTAAATCAAGCAAATCTTTCTAAAAAGAACAGAAACTCCATTTTCCTAGCAAAACACACTTTCTAAATTAAATAAGTATCCTACTTTGACTTGAGAATAAATCTTCTAAAATAAAACAACCCAAATCAAAATAGTAATAAACTCCAAAACACTTGAAACATAAATATATCCGGGCGCCCAAGGTTCAATGTACCTCCTTAATCGAATCTTCCATAATTAAGATTGAATTCCTAATGAATCTTCTAGAAGCTCTTGCATCACTGGACTTTTCAGGCTTTTGATTCCCCATCATCTCCCCTTTCCTCAAAAAGATTCGTCCTCGAATCTTAACCATAATGTTGTGGATGGCATGACAATAAATACAAATCCTCCGCAATCTATCCTTTTTGGGATCAAGTAATACATGTATACCACATGGACTAATAAATTCCTCCACTTGGCTTTGAAGCTCTTGCCTCGTGGCAAATCACCAGTACTTCATCCTCGTGTGATTACATACTTGAACTCCCGTAGTCAAGGAAGAACAATACTAGGCAACGCGAATAACTCAAAGATCATAGTCTCCAAAAGCTGCCTTCAGACAAAAGTACAAACATGGGCTTTTTAGAATAAAAAAATTACCTTACCACTATCTTTTCAGATGTGTTTCTTTTCTTTTGTTTCTTCTTGTTCATCGTTCAATTTCCCGATCTTTTGTTTTCTCTCCTTTTTCGCTTTTAAGATCTTTTCCTTTCACTCTCTTTCTTTTCTCACTTCTTTCCTCTATCACTCTTCTTTCCTCTTGTTTTTCTTCCTATTTCTTTCTTTCTTTTTCTTTTCATTCTTTTCAATCATGGTCTTGATTTCCTTGTCTGGTCACCTCTTATTCTTGTTCTATTTTAGGCTTTGCATTGGGTGGCTTATCTTCCTTCCCGCATTGATTCAACTTCCAAGTGGATGAAATTGGACTAGGTTCAGAACGTGTGTTGGTACTGTCCCTCCTCTTGACTTGATTCTCGATCTTGATAGCCATATCCACCATATTCTCCAACTCTACGAATGTTGCAATTCCACCACCTTGAATCATTCGCTTAAACTCCAATTTAAACCTCGGCCATTGTAGCCTCTCGATCTTCTTCAATATTTACTTCAGCCATTGCAACCTCCATCTCCTTATAATACTCCTTTACACTACGATTGCCTCGCCTCAAAGCCTTGCAACTTGTCAGACAACTCCCTGGGTAGAGTAGTAAGTTGAAATAAATCTCTTTCGCATCACCCCTCTCTTCATCTCTTTCCATGTTTCACCGCTGGCTCCTCTCATTCGCTTCATATTAAAAACTAATTGGTCCTAATTCAAACTCGTTGCATACCGAGAACCCTATGGCAAGAAGTTTCACCTTCCTATTTCTGAATAATCGTGACAATCAAAAAACCAACTCCACCTTCCTCTCCCACTCAAGATATGCCCTGTGGGTCATTCTTTCCTGGAAAGATGGAATCTCTTCATTTTAATGTTTCTCAAATTATTATCTTCCGATTCCTAGCTTCTCTATGTCTCCCCTATACCTGCACACACCCGAATCATAATCCATTCTCATCTTCAAAGTCTCCTCCGCATACTCTTCTTCACCCGCGCCTCTTCTTGGCAAATTTCTTCCTTCTACGCAACATGAGGGTTTCGTACGTCGCTTTTGCTCCACCCTCTCATGGAATTGTTCCAATTCAGCCTTAAATATCCTCTTTACTTCACTAGTTAAGGCCTCCATAATGAACTTCATATCGACTCCTCCCGTCATACTTTTCGATGCGTTGTTGTTTGCCATATTGCTATAAAAACAAGGTTAACAAAAAGAAAATAATAAATAGGACCTCACAAATCACTCCTCACATGTTTGCACTCAAAGAATAGATTCACTGCTTTCTACACAATATATTTGGCTTCTTTTTTTCTCTAAATTTGACCACTTTGCCTTTTTTTCCTCAGACCCTCTTTTTAGTTCTTTTCGAACTAATCAAACAAATCAATTTTTTTTTTCCGAAAATCAATCAAACCCTACCAAAGGACAAAAAGGGTGGCGTCACAAAGATTCAAGTCTTTTACTTAAGGTAACAGGGAATAGTGTGGACACAAAAATTTCGGCCTTTTTTTTCACCGACTTTTGTTTTATATTATATGGGACTTGATTTCCAAATAACTGAATAAATATACTTAAAAAAATTTATGCTTTTTTTTTTCCTAGCTTCTAGACTTTTTTTTTTTTCAACCGATTTCTTTCTCATTTCTTCTTTTTTTTTTTCTTTTTTTTTTTTTTTTAACTTGGACAATTCACTAAAAAAAAAAGAAACAATAAAAAAAATTATATCCGATCAAGAATGAAGAAAATCGGACTTGGGATGAAGTAGATAATAGGTTGTGAATGAAATTGGGGTTGAACGGAATTTAGAAGGTATGATGAAAGGACAAGATGGTTCTGATAAAGAAAATAATAAAAATAAAAGATAGGCAAACCAGAAAATAGAACCTGTTGCTCTGATACCAAAATGATACGAACCCCGTCAACTTGTGAGGAGACCCGTGATCGAATTAGCTCGGAAGAACCGCTCTAGTGTCGGCTTGGATGGATGACCTTGACCCGTTGCTTATATGGAAGCAAGAACCTTGGTATATGTGAGGACGCCACAATCGGTGATGGAGATCCGATTGATAAGTCTCTATGAACGCCACGGAATAACCGATAGTTCAAGGAGTTCTTAAAGAACCAAAGAGAATTGAAACTCAATTTTATAAATGCTTAAAAAACTTGAAGAATACAGTGGATAATAATTAAATAGGCTAAAACAATGTGAAGAATCGAACTAAATATCTCGGCCATAAGGAAAGTAAATATTCGCCAAAAACAAAAAAAAGGAAACTAGATAACTTTTAGGACAAGACTTGGTAATAAAAAATCAGCAGCAAATCAGGAACAAATCGGCTCCAAAATAGCAGCAAATCAGGAACAAATCATCTCTCCAAAATAGCAAAGAATCAGAACAAATCGCTCCAAATAGCAAGAATCAACACCAACTACAAGCAAATCTTTTCTAAAAGAAATAGAAACTCCTATTTTCCTAGCAAAAACACACTTAAATTAAATAAAGTAACTTCTACTTTGACTTGAGAATAAATCTTTCTAAAATAAAACAACTCCAAATCAAAAATAGTAATAAAACTCAAAACACTTGAAACATAAATATATTCGGGCGGTCTCCAAGGTTCACAGCCTCCCGAACTGGTTTCCATAATTAAGATTGAATTCCTAATGAATCTTCTTAGAAGCTCTTGCACGGATCCTTTGTGCTTTGATTCTCACGCTTTGACATGACCATTTCATGGCACATGTTGTGCTATCGTATGGGGTAGTACTGCATGAGTTAGCATAAGAAAACTGCCAGAACAAAATAGGTTGGAGTTCAATTGATTTTAACTTCAATTGAAGTGATAAAATGTTTAAGGTTACCGGAAAGTATAGTATAGTTAATGCCGAATTGAACATGATTAAAGTATGTATGTTAATGGATGTTAATGGGTTTTACGGATAATGCCGACTCAGAGATGAAGGTGATAGAGACAAGGGTGGAGGTGGAAAGTTTTGTTTAGAGGAAAAAATACTTAGTTAACTAGCGAGGAAATGTAAATGTTTATGAAAATATATATATTAATGTTTACCAATGTATATGTTTTCTACATTCATGTTATAAATGTTCAAAAATGAAAAAAGAAATGTATTTTCTTGACTTTAAATTATGTTGAGAAAATAGGAAATGATTAGGGTTTTCATAGTTTTATAAAGCATGTGTTGAGAAATATGAAATGATTATGGTTTCATAGTTTTATAAAGCATGATTTATGGTTTCCATATGAAACAAATGTTTGGTGAATGTTTATTTGTATATACATGTTTATATGAAAATGTTTGAATCCATGGTTACCCTATGTTACAAAGATAAAGTTTAAAGGAGTTACTTATCCAAAAAAAAAAAGGAAAGTTTCCATTTCAAAGTACTTTACGCGTGCATGGTACATGAGAAAGGGTTAGGATTTTTTTATAGAGGGAAGGAAGATGATGCATATTAATACACACGTAGAAGTATGAAAAGTTTACTAACGATAATGTGATTTATTTCCTCATAGTGCAAATATATTTAAAAGAAAGACACGATTTATCTGGAGGTTCGCTATCAATGATCGTAAGATCTTTTCCTCGTGAGGTTTTTTTCATGGGCCAACGATGGTTAACGGTAGGGCATGATTTTTGAGGAGGTTCCTTTGGTCATCGGCGATCAAAGCACTATTTCCTCGGAGATTCTTTCATGGACCAACGATGGTTAAAGGTAGGCGGGTTCCATTGGATATGACGGATTCAAAAAGGAAAAGAAAGTATATTGAAAAGATATGTTGATACAATTGTTTTACACATTGTATTTGATATATATGGAAAAGAAAGTAAAGCAAATGTTTATGGAAAGGATATGTTTATACAATTGTTTTACACATTGTATTTGAACTATATGGAAAAGAAAGTAAAGTAAATGTTTATAGAAATGAGATCTCTATACAATTGTTTTACACGCTGTATTTGAATAGAAAGGAAAAGAATGCAAAGTAAATGTTTATGGAATGAGATCTCTATACAATTGTTTTACACATTGTATTTGAACTATATCCTGAAACATTATTTTCCTCATGAATCAGACTCCTCACTAAGCTCCTTTAACTCACCCGTTTTCCAAATAATTTGTAAAATATTTTCAGGGGCAGACTCGACGTGCACTGAGCATCTCCGCTGACACTCCGCCTCACGTGACGGTACTCACCTTTTGAAAATGTATAGTTTTTATTATAAAGAATTCACTGTACACCTTTATTTTATAATGTATATGGTTTTAAAAGATTGTTTATATATCTATAGTGTTCTAAAATGATTTTTAAAGTTTGATTTGAAATTGGCTGTGGTGGGACTTAATGTCCATTGTTGGATGGAGGAAATTAAATTGTTATTACAGTGTTGTAAATTAGACATAAACCGAAAAATGTGAGGAAACTCTACCCGATTTTCTATAAAGGGTTTAATGTTTAAAAAAATAAATAAATAAATAAAAAATTGTCCCACCATGTTTCATAAGATTTTAATAGAAAACATAACTGTATAAATGGGTTTGCTCCACGGATTCACTTTTAAAAATGTTTAAAAGAAATTAAAGGGTTTTTTTTTAATCCATAGGAGTGTCGGGAAGGTCCCCCGAGTTAGGAAAAGGAAACTCGGGTTGGGTCCCTTCACATCGTGACATGCTCCCACTTCCACTCTGCTACCTCCAAAGGCTGGAGTAGCCCTATCGCTTCGTGCCAGTGATTTACTTGCTGACACGTGAGACACCATCGAACAAAATCCCCAACGTGTCGCTTCTTTCCACTCGAACATCGCAACGAAAAATCACTAGACATCATGCCACCCGGATGCACAATAATCGAGAGTAGTGGAACTCCTGAGGATCTCTCTCTCGACACACCGGGGAACCACGACTATCCCTTTATAACGGTAAGACTACCATCCACTTCACAATTCGCGACCGATCAGACACTTGGCCCCCTGATGGACGATATTCCCACGTCCCAACCCCGACTCCAATCACCCCGCTCAAGAGGGATGGCGAGCTACCAACCCATAGCGCCCCCGAGCCTCGAGAATCAGATCGCAACCCAACCGTCCTGGCCAGCCTCGAGCATTTACCATTCCTGAAGCTATACTTAGCCGCATTCCCCGTGGATCTAACCGAGCTCACGCCTACTGGCATTTGGCCTTACTAGGCGCAATGCAAAGTGAAGTTATAATCCTCCAAATATTCCATCCATTTGCGTTGCCTCATGTTGAGGTCCCGCTGTCTAAAAATATACTTCAAACTCTTGTGGTCTGAAAATACCTCAAACCACTCACCATACAAGTAATGGGGCTAAATCTTTAAGGCAAAGACTATGGCCGCCAACTCCATATCATGTGTAAGGTAATTTTGCTCATGATTCTTTAGTCGGTTTCAGGAACCATAAGTTAGCAACCTGACCGCATCGACTGTATCCTGATCCGTCCTTCGAGTGGCATCACAATACATTGTGTAACCCGTCTCATTTCTGTGGACTATCAAAATAGGAGCTGAAGTAAGCCCTTTCAATTCCCTCGGAATGCCTTTCCTCACACAGTCATTCCACCCGAATTTTGACCTATTTTCTAGCAAATGTAACCGAGCGCCTGGGCGCGAAGTGCTCGATCTAATAAAACTCTTGTCCAACAATTCTTGCGTTTGGACTCGAAGGTCTTGCACTCCAACCGGTACATCCTATGAGTCATAGAAATGGGCGACGTACCAAGGTGTAACTCAATGATAAAGTCCACATCCCTATGCTGAGGTAATCCCGATAGCTCATCCGAAAAGACATTCTCATACTCGCAAACCACCTGAGGTAAACTCAAATCTCATCTCCCCTCATCCTGTAGAGTAAGACTTGCTAGCCAACCCATCAGTTGTCCACTTCATCTGGAATCGTGCACGGTCTGGGGTAAAGCATCATGCTTCTCCCTCTGCAACGTAACACAATAAAGTCCTGTGTGTAGGCGGTAACCCACCTACGATCACAATCAATGACAACTCCAGGGGCCGTCAACCAGTCCATCCTAAGGATGACATCGAACTCCGATATGTCCATGACCCTCATGTCCACAGTGAGTAGAATCCCTGAGATCTCTTACTCACAATCCTGACATATCTTATCGACACTCACCTTAGTTCCTAAGGGAGAATTCACATACAATGGCTTTTCCAAGGTTTCAACCTCTAAGCTAACACTTTTCCTTACACTATGCAACATGAATACAATGCACTCGAATTTAAATAACACTCTATCAAGAAGTGTGAGAGCCAAACGCACTTTGTATATCATAATCGACCGCAAGCTCAATCATGCAGACTTGTATACATGCCCCTAGGTCCCTGAAGCACCGGCCTGGAAGTGTTGACCTCAACCTTGACCCATGCCCTGGCCCATGTGGCCCATATGCGAAATAGTAGGTGCTTGTGCAGCACCTTAGGACTGACATTGGTTCCCCTAGCCCATGTTGGGTTAAGGAGGAACAAACTGCGTCCAAGCATGTCCCACTAATGATTGGAACTACGATGTCCCATAATTCCGAGATCCTTTTGCCTCTGTGGACAATCTCGTCTCATGCTCTAGGCTAATGGCGCTGCGTATGTCATCCGCCCGCCCGGCTAAAAGCCCCAACTCAGCATTGGCCTTGATAGCCGCAGCCCCACCCCTGAAATCTATATGAAGCAAAAGTCTTCTGCTTCTTCCTAGAGCTAGAAGAAGATTTATTCTCCTTTCTTTTAGCACTAGCGCCTGTATCCTTTATGACTAGTCGAAAACAATGACCCGCCACCATTGGGTCTCCTCCTCCCTTGAGGGCCGGAGGTTCATGAGCCTCGAACCTCTGGAGGTTACTTGACTTCCTTAGTTCCCCTAATCGCACTACCAGGCGACGGTGGCAACAAATAACACCCGCCCCTCGTATATAGTAAGGGCAAAGAATAACAACCCCATGGAGGTCCTGATTCATTCAAAGCGGATCATGGGTTACATTCACCCACCACCCCTCGACGTCTTCTTCCTCTCTACTAGTCATCTACACGTGTCGTATAGCAATAAAGTTCCCTAAATTTCTATCCAACAACTGTGAGGCCATGCCAACCACTAATAGACTTTAACATCATGAACTACACCGCTCAGACCCCAATCCTCAATGTAGGCTACACCCGAGAAATAAATCATGCCAACCGAAAGAAGTAACCTCACAAACAAACCATTACAAAGCATAACTCGGGATGTAAGAACAAGAACACTACGCCTTCTCTAATGGGGCGCAGGGTTTCCCCTCTCTCTTAGACGGGGTTCACGGCAAAGCACCGCTCTTCTGCTTTTTTCTTTGATTTCGATCCTTCCAAGGGAACATGGTTTTATGTGGGTTCCGCTCCCTTCTCAAGGGAACAAGCTTGTCATGGGAGCAACTTGGCCGGGAAGGCTAGGTTTCGCAAACCTCCTCTCTCCAGCTTTTGGCTTTGATCTCTCGCTTCACTTTACTTAGGATTATATTTCCTTGTGTGTGAGCATCCTGC
Organism: Tetrastigma voinierianum; assembly: GCA_016808115.1. Classification (NCBI taxonomy): domain Eukaryota; kingdom Viridiplantae; phylum Streptophyta; class Magnoliopsida; order Vitales; family Vitaceae; genus Tetrastigma; species Tetrastigma voinierianum. The sequence continues at coordinate 179,591 of JAEQBH010008126.1, forward strand.
CCAAAAAAGGGTATGAGTATGACATCAACACAGCTTTTGAATCCACACTGAGCTGGCCCCGCCATACCCAAAAGGGTTTTCCCTTCTCTCGTTGATCTACGGGCTACCGAACACTACGTGCGGGTCGACATCTCGTGCATCGCAGATTAAAATCGCCGCGCCGTGATGTCAGAGTTGCAACCTCGTGCCGACGGCATAGCGTCACTCAGGCCTCGATCCAATGAGCGAGGATGCAAGGATCGATCGCGGATACGATGACGGCAATAGAGCGGGCCTGAAACGGATCACTGAAGCGGTTCACAAATACGCCAATCTACCGGTCCGGCCCGGCGGATCGGGTAATCTGTCACTGACCGTCTCGCTTGGTATGCTTCTGGATTTCCAGATCCGTTCGAGGTCGTCAATGGCGGCCGCATATAGATCCCCACTTTAACCCGGAATGCATTTCCAGAGTGACCGATGTGGATCTGGCTAGATGATGGCCTCTTTATCCGTTTGGTTCGGCCGAGCACCCTAAACTGGCCTGCATTGGGTCTCAAGTGAGTCGAGAGTCTGGGCCACCAAGACCGGTTGTCAAGATCTCGAGACATGGTGTGCAACTCTGAGCATTGCACTTCGTGTGGGTGCCGAAATTGCGGTTAGCCAATTGTCTGTCAAGGAATTGCCAGTTCTTGAGATTCGATCAATGATCGATAGTATTTCTACAGAGAATGTTTTATACAAATTTTCCGCCGCCGTGGCTCGTTAGTGCCAGTCAGGTCAGGTGGTTTCCCGATTTGTTCCTTTTGGTGACTGGGCTCGTTTCGGGGGTCACGGCTCTGCCTTATCGGGTTCTCGTTGTTGGTATCAACCGAGTTTCAACCTTGCTATTTGAAGATGGATCTACTGATTTGTTTGTCCATGTTTGTGTTATGTGGCAGTGTGTTGTTCCCCTGCTTCTCTGGTCTTTTTGTTGCCTCGCACCTCGGCCGCGGGCGTTGTTTTGTGGTTTTCCGTGCCCATGGGCTCGAGTTATCCGTGGTTGGTATGTTGTTTGGCATGCTTGGTTGCCCCGTCTCTGCGGGGGTATGGATTTAGTGGGATTCTCGCTTTGGCCGATGCCCTTCTCCTATGTTTCAGGGGAGGTGTCATTCGCTTGTCGTGGTTCTCTCTCGTGGCCTTTCGCTTCGCACGCTCTCGGCCCTAGTTTTGGGGAGCTATGTCCGTTGATCGGGTTTCTCAAATTTTGAGCCCTTGTGGTCATTGGTTGTTGTCGCTTGCCCTTTTGGAAATAAATTCTTACTTCTATCCAAAAAAAAAAAAAAAAAAAAAAAACTACAACTGGGCTCATCCTTCCTGAAGGCATAATGCCAAACACTAATACACATCAATTCTCGAACTATCATGTTCATTTTGTTTCCGAACCCCTAAGGTTATGTTTTCTAACCCTAGTGTTCCATATACAATCCACCATGTATATTATTCACACAAATCACCACACATATCACACAACATGTTAAACACAAAACACACAACACACAACAATGCATGATTTAGATCCAAGGTATTCAGAGATAATCTAAATTTTGTTACTAAGTCGTATTATTTCAGAATTACTCAGGATACCCACATTTGAGCTCCCTAGGTAATCATTTACCTAAGCTCTGATACCAAGTTGTGAAGCTAGTATCAGCACCATACTTATGGATACCCACACCCGAGCTCCTTAAGTAATCGTTTACCTAAGCTCGATAATTAAGCCGTGACACCTAAAACTGGGTCCTTTCGACAACCCATTAACCTAACAAATTCCCGTGGATTTCGAGTGACTCGATAATTGTTACTGTTGCGGTCCCATTTATCTGATCCATATTTTCACAAAAATCGCAAATCTCCGTTCGGAGCTCTACCCAACATACAACCTGTATAACCATAACCCATCCAAGGTCTCAACAGAAGTAGTAATGACCACACAAAGTCCATCTGTCCATATCCTTAATAGACAACTATATCACAACTACTCCTGGACACCGAGTTACTCAGCACCACCTTAATACATCCCTTTACCAGGATCCATTCATTCACATTTAAATCTAAAATATGAAAGTAAATCACTTAATTACAGCCTGTAAGAGTTCGATCACGGCCCTCTTACCATAATTAAATACCCGACTATTTAGACAATAGTCCAAAAAGAATTTAATTACAACTTACAAAAATTTTACAAAAGTACATCAAGGCCACACATTACTTCTCACAATCACGCCGTCGTAGCGTCATCTCCGTACACCCCCCATACTTGAAAAGGTCCCATGATAAATGCAATCACCAAAGAGGAAAAAATTTACAATGGCTACTCCCCTCCTAAATGCACATGCAATGACATACATAAAAACATCAAATCATATTCCATATAAATAATGCAATCATATATGAAATGTTCTGTGTCATGCATGAGATAAGACTCCTCTTGCCCACAACTCGAGTCCCGACCGACTTTCTCACACCTGCAACGCCAAGTGTGAAAAACTAGTCATTGATGTTTTCACCACGACTTAAACCATCGACAACCCTCCAACGAATTATCGTAACCTGTGTGTTTTTGTGGGTGGCGAATTTCCGAGGTCTCATCACAAGCTTCGCACACCTTCCGACATTTCGAGAACTTACATCGCCAGACGTGAGCATTTAAACCGAGAATAAATTTGTGTCTTTCACCTGTAGCTGGGATCTACCCTGTCCTGCTTCACCCAAACATACGCACTAGTATTATTAATACACAAACCGTGAGTCTCGATTTTGGATCGTTGTCCCATTTCCAAGCTCACCACACATTTACAAGTTAAATTCGCGACAACCAACACCACGCACACACACCGACTAACGTGATGTGGATCATGCATATGGGAAACAACTGTCATTTCACATGTTGCATTCAATATTTATAAATTTATGAATTATATTTCCACATATAATTTCCATTCATCACTATTTAGCATAATACATCATGCAAGCACATATTAATACGATTTTTACACACAAATGCTAATGCCTTCTTTATTTTTCCAACAATAACACATAAATGTAACAAATCTGACTACATAAAACAAAAGACCTCCCTTGGCCCCTTCACGGCCATGAACAATTTTTGTTCCACCCATCAACATAATCATATCGAAAAACTCAATAAAACTCGAAACATCGGGCCTTGATTAAAGCTAAATCAGCAATACATCCAGATTGTCTGAATTAGTCCCAAAATTTTCAAATATCTAATCCCCACAATCTTGTCTGATCATCCAAAATAAACAAAATTCAGCCCGATCGTCCAAAATAAATTCTTAAAATTCCAAAATTATAACTAAATTACTCACTGTTGTACTCTAAGAAAAACTACAAGCCATTAAACAATCTTTAGGCTAGAAATGAACTAAGTAAAGAAAATTTCACTTCTTTCGTGGTGCTGATCGAACTCAAGATTTTAAAGATCTACGTAAATTTCATGCTGGACTAACTTTGCCTTTTTGTCTACTTAAAACCTAAAAATAATTCACTTATATCTCATAGAGAAACAAATTTTTTCCCCTTTTTCTCTCTCTCTTCTCGCTCTCCTTGCCCTTTTTTTTGTTCCTTTATTTTCCTTTTTGACTTTTTTTCTTTTTTTTTTTTTTGGCTGGTCAAAGGTATCCATCTCTCTTTTATTCTTGCCCCGGTTTCTCTCCCAAAAACAATTTATTTATTTTCAGTTCAATTTATTTTATATGAACTTAGTTTCTAAGTCATTTCGACTTCCAGATTTTCGTGGAAAATCTCTGCCTCAGGTCACTGGTGACTATCAAATTAAATCAGAAAAATTTTGATTGTCTCAAAATTAGACGAAATTTTTCTAGGCCAAATGCATTTTGCAAACTAATTTAATCTAAGGCAGCTCATTTCACACATCGTAGATATAGAGAATTTATAAGCTTTTCCAATCCATTATATAATTTATTATTATTATTATCATTTTGCTATTTTTTTAAATTTTCTAATTTTCCTGGGTTTTACAATATTATATACATATTATTTTATTTGTTTAGTTATATATTTGTATAACATTTAAAAAAAAACAAGTGAAAACAATTACAAAACATTTATATTTAAACAAAACAATTACAATTAAGAAAAAAAAACAAATGTTACTTATGTACCATGTATATTTATTTGTATTTTTTACCGCTTTTTAAAAATGGACAATTATGTATCAAACAATTAAAATAAAAATAAATGGAAAGTAGGTATAAAGAATATAAAATGCATTGTTCAGTATACGTGAAAAATAAATAGTATCAGGAACTAAAGTGGTGATTGGGCAAAAGCTTCCGAAAATACTCCCCTTCACTTTCCAACAAATATTACACTTGACTTTTGAAAAAATAAAACAAAAAATTTCAAAAACTAAAATGCCTAACTCCCTCCCTATCCTTCCCCCTTTGTCCTCTCTCCCTCGTCTTCCCCTTTCCAACGACAACCCCTACCTTTAATTTCTCTTTAACCTATATCTAGCATAAAGGCGAAATAAGAAAGAAGAAACCCTCATTTTCTTCTCTTGATCCTAAAAGGCAAAAGGAAAAAAAAACATAACTCCTTCGTCTTCAAGTCCATCTTGCGTGGTTGAAAGTTACTTTCAAGTGGCGATCCATTTCCCTTCTATTTTAACCTAAATCCACGACGTATTTGCCCATATTTGTGGTGTGTTCGTTTAGTGCAAATGATAAAACCAAAAATAGTGGAAAGGTAAGTGGAAAAAATATCATTTTTTTTGTTGTAGTTGGCTTTGTGTTTTTCTTATTTTCGACATCATTGTAAATTTCTATAAACATGAAAATGGTAAAGAGTTATTCTATGTATTTTTTCCATCACTATCATTTTTTTCCTCTTCAAATTGATTTCTTCTACTTTTATTTTCCTACTGCCCTAGTCATTGTCAACACAACCAAACAATCTTCCCTGCTTTCTTGTTTATGGGGTTGTCATTGAGAAATTTTATTATATTATTATATTTTTGGGTAGATTCCATTGTTGAAATTATAGTTTTATTTTTGTATTTCTTATTTTCCAGGAGTCATCCTCGTCACTAGTTGAATTAATCAATTTTCACCTGATATTGGGAAGGTAGAGCACTTGAAGTTGTTGTATGTATTTTTTATTTTTTATTTTTTAAATATCCGAAAGTGAAATCGTGCTAGATTTGCATTAATTTTTTCATATTGTTTTGTAAATATTTCCTTAATATGTGTGAACTCAAATTGTTGTGGAATGCTAAAAAAATGGCATTGAAGTGGTTTTAATGACTAATGTAGGATGTTGTATTCTTTCGAAGATAAATTATGCTGGTGCTTACACTTGCATTTTGGTTTGTGCAATCGAATATGAAAAAACAAGTATAGAAAGTTATGAACCAAGAAAAAGGCTAAGCCATTAAAGGAGTATTATAGAATGTTTGGTAAGAATCATGACTGTTGAGGTACTAGGATAACCTAGTATAGGTACTACTTGAATATATTGCAAGTATTATAATAACATACATAAGTACTACCTTAATGGATAGTCCAATATTTATTTGCTCACTTACATTCATGACCATTAAATAGTTTCTATTTAATTCCAATAAACCTATATTTTGTAAGCAACTCATTTATTGTGATATTAAATACGTAATTTAGACATGTTGAATACAATAAATAAAGAGTGTTTCGATAGTAATAGCATGAAGGACTATTTTGTTCCCATATGTTTGATTATGAGACTTATGAGTGTTGAATTTGTACACAATATTTGGTTTATGTCTTATACGTATGTGCTTCGATAAATTCATTAAGACATTTCCTTACTGATATACATATTAATGTCTTCTCTCTTATAGGATACCATGGATTTGTACAGGGATAAAGCTTTTATGTAGCTTGGTAATGCATCCTAATAATGTTGAATGGGATCGAATTCGCTCTACTTGCAATATAGAGTCATGTAGATGTTGTTTCGTGCTTGGTCGATGTTATTAGACATGATTGCTTTGTTGCTTATTACAAACCATCAACATTGACTTTAAACATTTTTTTTTATCAACTCATCTATATTGTGGAGTATCTAGACAATATAACCATGTGTGAATATTATTTTTTAACTAAGACACTTGTTATACCATGTACAAGCATTGACACTAATTTCTTTAGCTTAACACATATTATAAATATATTTATACATTTTTTTTACATCCCAATACATCTTATAATAAAATGTCAACGATTACTTAGAATGCGTTCTTTAATCTATGATTAATATCATATGATCATTGAGGTCATTTGAGTTATTAACATAGGGAGAAACATCCATGAGTCATATTAATATGAAATTAATATAAGTTATTTACAACTTATGGTACTACTCTAACATATTGTATGATTACATTCAATCTTTAAAACCCTTCCAAGATTTCCGTGAGTCCATTGAGCGGAGTCTCCACCGTACACCCTAGAGAGTGTCAAATGGACCCCAACTTTAAGAAATAAAGTAACACCTCGCATTAATATAAGGACTAATATATATATATATATATATATATATATATATATATATATATATATATATATATATATATATATATATATATATATATATATATATATATATATATAAAGTTCCACAACTCCGCTCAAAATCCACAACCGACTATCTTACTATAGGTCACAACCACAAACACATGGTATGGACTCATATGAGTTCAATACTTCAGATCGAACATTCTAAGAGTGTTTAGAATTTAGGGGTACAACGAAAATACATAAGTCCAATAAAAACAAAGACAGAAAGATAAAATAGAATACTGCAACTGCCGTAGGACGAGTGACGTAGAAGCTGGCGCGAGGTAGATCTCTACGGACTGCCTGGACCTAGAGAACGGATTTAAACAATAAAACGTGATAATAAATCTCAATGAGCGCATATAATTTATACTTTAAAATAACGTTTTTATTTCGAAAAATTTATTCTCTCAAGACCTTTGCCGCCTACCTTTATAAGGTTCCCGCTTGGAATCATTTCACAAAACCCAAATTCTTCTTATACCTAAGTCAACAATGTGGAATTGATGCTCAAAATGTTACTAAACCTATTATCAAGAACCTTATAAATTCTTGAATTTATTCACAACATAAAAATGGAGCATAAAGTATATATAACCATCATGTCGTAAAAATAATCATGAAAATACAATAGCCATAAACATTGAGATGGTTATACTTTACTCATAACCAATAATGTACCATGCCATATATTCATAGTAAACCGTCGGTAAACCCAACCCCACGCATAATCGTGGCAACCATAATAAACCTTCAGGTAAACCCGACATCACGTGGCAACTAATAACCTTCGGGTGAACCCGACATCACGTGGCAACTAATAAACCTTCGGGTAAACTTGACATCACGTGACAACTAATAAACCTTAAGGTAAACCCGACATCACGTGGCAACTAATAACCTTCGGGTGAACCCGACATCACGTGGCAACTAATAAACCTTCGGGTAGACCTGGCATCACGTGGCAACTAATAAACCTTCAGGTAAACCCGATTATAATCATTGTAACATTTCCAACAATACCGCATTTATAATCATTTCACAAAGTCTCAAAAATCCATTTCTTAAATCAATAACTTTTCAAAATGGTTTAAACCCTAATCCTCAGACCAAAGTGTTTGAATACTGCCAAATTTATCCATGAACTCAATAAAATTTCCAAATATTTAAAATGTTGACAAAATCCACATGAAATGATAACTTGTTTATATAAAAACCGATAATTATATTTACGCATAATCAACCGTTCGACCAAATAAGTTACATATATAATAATTAACCACAATCATATATCATAATAATACCCCAAAGCATTTAAAACATGTAAACCACTCATGTGACTACGTACGCTACCCCGCTCCTCCTCAGAACATCCCCCGTCACGCGAGCTACCAGAATATAATAAAAATACCATTTTAGGTCTATTATTCAAAACTAAAGATATCAGACACCCTAAACAATCTTTAATAATCTTAGAACTCGTGAAACTATTTGGAATTTGACCCCAACAGTCCAATTATACAAAGGTGCTCCTATGTAATCGTGACCCAAAATTGGGGCTTTTACCCTGGAGGCTAATTTTTGAATCGAACCTTCCAATAACTCATACAAATGTCCACACTCTCAATGGTTAACTCAATTTTGCCTAATTTGATCAATTGTGTCCAATTTTTATTCAAACCTTTCTGCAATTACCCGATATGACCAAAAAAATGGAAAACTAACTAAACGATGTCCAAAGTTTACAAACTTATATCAACGGAAGCCTAAGAGACTGTGAACATACAGTTAATTCCCTTACCTTGGTCCGTTGTCAGGGTGGCCTGAAACTCGATCCAACAAATGGCCAACTTGCTTTCTGGCTGTATATTTCCAAACTGAGGAGAAGGTATGTAATTCACGAAATGAGTTCAAGAGGGTCCAAAACGTGTGGAGGAAGGTATGGGCCTGGCCCGGAATGGCTGGAAAAACACCAAATCCGGCGACCCAGGAACTCGCCAGCCGCCTCTGGTCGGGCCCGATTCAAAGGCCCGGCGCCATTGGTCGTGGAAATTTTGACTGCAAGAAGATCGCTCGCTGTACCCTCCCCTCACAACACAGGCAAGGGTGGTGGCCTGCAGGCCCACCGCCAAAACCCGCTTTGGTCTACAAATGGATCAAATAACCCAATCTTGTTCAAGGTTTTTGAGTTTTCAGAGGGCTGAGCTCAAAAACAGTGTGTGTTGGGGCTAGGGTTCTCTTTGGCACGCAAAACTATGTTTATATAGGGCCTAGGTCGCTTCTGTGTAAAATCGAAGACAACTTTAGACACTGATAAAATGCCGCTGTTTGAACTCCCCAGGGCTCTAACTTTTTATCCGTAAGTCGGATTTTGACGTTCAACCCATCTATGAACTCGTGACGACGAAAGCCTACAAATGGTCTTTAACTCAACCTAAAATTATCCATCCTTAAAAAGTCAACTTGGGCCTACATACTAATTGTTGGTCAAACTTGGTCAAACGCTTTAAAACTTGTAT